>JAOEHY010032258.1:0-27036 GCA_025447955.1 Psilopsiagon aurifrons
TGGACCAGATGGGCCATTGATGCTTTGCTTGAAATAGAGAGGATTGTCTGATTATAAAATGCAATAAAACCCCCAAACACCTCTGTGACTGAAATGTGATCAGCAGTAGTTTTTGTTTAAGGTGACATCTAAAGCCTGAAAAACTTGCTGTAATTAACAAGGGGGGGGGGGGGGAATGACACTGCGTGTATTTTTTTCAGGATTCGATGCTCCTGCAATCTGAATTCAAACTGTAGAATAAGAAACAGATGGAACAGAATTCTTTTCCTAAACTAAGGGAAGAGAGTGGTCAAGCACTAGAGAGGACTTTGCCATAGTCATGAAAGACAGAGGAAAATGTCAGCGCCTTGCAGCAAGATCCAAGAAGAGAAGTACAAGCTTAGGTGGAATGTAGCCCAGGAGAGTGAACCAGAAGCTGTTTGCCCCTCAGCTGCAAAACCCCACATGCAACAGAATGATACCTGTCCCCATACTCAATTCCTGACTACTTTCTGGTTTCTCCAGAGTTGAACGCTCTTCAGTAGGGGTGTCCTGTGTTTCTGCACCTCCTCATATAAATATATCCAGAATCCATTCCCTACATGTAAAAAATTACTAATTAAAAAATATATATTAGGATGAGGGAAGGGAAGGCCCCTATAGAGCCAGGCTGAGAAAGTTGGGGCTGTTCAGCCTGGAGAAGAAAAGCTGTGTGGAGACCTCAGAGCAACTTCCAATATCTGAAGGGGGCTACAAAGATGCTGGAGAAGGACTCTTCTTCAGGGCCTGTAGTGATAGGACAAGGGGTGATGGGTTCAAACTTACACAGGGGAGATTCAGGTTAGATATAGGAAAGAAGTTCTTTACTGTGAGGGTGATGAGGCCCTGAAACAGGTTACCCAAAGCAGTGGTAGATGCCCCATCCCTGGCAGTGTTCAAGGCCAGGTTGGACAGAGCCTTGGGCAACATGGTCTGGTGTGAGGCGCTGCTGCCCTTGGTAGGAGGTTGGAACTGGATGCTCTTAAGGTCCTTTCCAACTCAAACCATTCTGTGATTCTGGTTTTTCTAATTATCAAGAAATGAAATTTTCAACTCTGGTTCTCTTTTTGCTTCATGTACTTGGAATTTATTATCTACTAGGAAAAAAATATTGTAGTAGTTATGTCTTTCTTGTCCATTTCTGCCTCTTCCTGATATCATAGTGTGGTGTCAATTTCTTGCTGCAGGCACTGTTTTGTCATAATCTTTTTAGAATAAGAAAACTAAAAAAAAACCCCAAGAACAACACAATCTGAATTTCAATGATCTCTCCTTTTCAGTTAATGCCTCAAACAAGCATTTGATTTACATTTGTGGAGACACTTGCTGCAGGCTCATTAAAAATAACGTATTGGTGGCACATCATTTATTGAGAGAAAACAAATTGACAAAAGATAAATGAAGTCGCTGTATAATTAACTAAAAACAAATCCACAGCTGAAATAGGAAATTAATATATACATGTATCAATATCTCACCCAGGACTGAATAACACAGTTTAAATCTCCTGTAAAAAACAGGCAACAAGAAGATGTGTCTGAAATAATGTTTTAATTAGCCTGTGACTCCCATTTGCATGCACTGGTGCAAGTGAGCTGCAGCCCTGCAAGTTTTCATGTGCTGAGACCTTGAACTTGTCAGACCAAGGTCTTTCTCTGCTGCCCGGTACCAGATGTTTCAAGGAAGGGTTGCAGAAGGTGGTCAGTGAGCAACCTTCCTCCTGGAAATCTGCCTCCTGAATCCTAATGGTTTTGTTCTTGTATTCCTGAGGAATGAGGGTCTAGAGCCACTCCACAAGTTGTTTTAAGAGGGTTTTAAGTGCAGTCGATGGCAATTCTTAATACTTTCATTACATGGATAAAATGCCCAGTCATTTAATTTCATATTCATTTCAATGCTATCCTCATCATTGTAATATCTGTGGATAATATTGTTTTGTATTAAGCCATGTGATTAAAAATTGTCAAAAGTTTCCTTTATCTGTTTGATAGGAATTCATTAAAATTATCAGATATTTGACCAGGAAATCTGTCCAAGGGAATACTCAATGCTCTGCATTATAATGAATTTGGCATGAGAGACATTGGGTGGAACAATTCCACTATTGGCATATTAATACAGCAATAATTACTATAGGATTGCTCAGCCTGAGAAAGGAGGAGCTCCTGTGCAGTGTGTCTGTGGCACTTGAGATACATGGGGCTAAAGTCAACTGATATTCTGTGTGTCATGAAAAGGGGAATAACATCAATCCCAGGAATCAGGTTAGGGAGGATTAGCAATAGCCAGACACAAACTGTGTAGCAACTTAGAACCAAAGAGCCCTCAGTAGGCCTTGTGGTTAGAATCTGATGAAAGCAGCCCTTGGTGCTTCATGCCCAATCTGGGTCTGATTTCAGAGCCATGTCATGGCTCTGAAAGAAGAAAACAGTGTTTAGAAGCTGGATTTCCAGATCTGCATAAAGAGGTTATATCAGCATTGGTATTTTGATGGGATAGTCCCCCACCTTGTCCACTGAACAGAACATGAGCTTTGAATATCATATCAAACCTTTTTTGCTTCATTGAGCTTCTCTTTTATGCTCTGTTGCTTTCCTTTGGCTTTTCAAGGCATGGCCATTACTGAAACAGAATAATAACGAGTACCAGGGGTCCCACTTCAATCGCACATTCACACAAAAGCCATTGCTTTGCTCTTGGCAATTGTGTATAATTTGGAAAAAAATAAAAAAGAGGAAGAGAAAAATAATTTGTTATACTTCAGTAGGCAAATGAGAGGGTCCAAATGAGAGCGGCTTCCTACCAGCATGACAGCTAACTTGGGAACTACTCATGAAGCCGATTGGGAATGGGCTCTCCCAGCAAGGTAAGTGTTGTGTGCTGACCTCAGTCATTCATATAGGAGGGCTTTATTGCTGAACTCAGTGGGAATATAAATGATGGTGGATGGCAATGCTGCCAGCAGAGCCTCTCTGGCTGAGGAGATCAGCTCGAGAATAATTTGGGTGGGAATTTGAAGAGTGCCATGGGAGTACAAAACGGATTCCTGCTTTCAACTGCAAATGAAAGGAAAATACAGAGCGTTGGTAAAAATATTGCATACACGAGTGCAAAGAGGGAGAACGTGGATGAGGATGGAGTTCTCTGATATTCTGGCCAGCATTAAAAATTCATGCCGGTAACTTGTCAGCAAAGCCTGGCTCTGTGCTGAGCCTCCCACAGCATCCCGAGTGCAAAGTGCAGGTTTGGGGATTTTTTGCCCCGCCCAGGACAGAATGCCCCTAAACCTGTCAGCCCCACAGCTGCATCCATATGGAGCCTGCACCATGGAGTGTTCTCTGTCTTTAGTTTCTGAGGTTTCTCATGCAGTTTTTTGGAAGATGAAATTGTTGTTGTATTCCATCCCCTTTTTCTCCCGGGAGGTCTGAGCTCAGCTGTTTACCCAAACTGAGCAGAGTCTGGGTTATTGTAAGGATCTGGAGGGAGAAAAGTAACTGAATTTTGTAAAACCCACCCTATGTCGAACCAAGTGATTCTGGCACAGCCCTACATCGTTTTCTCAACCATCAACTCCACCATCTTCTCATAGACTCGTAGGATCAACCAGGTTGGAAGATCAGCCCCGTCTGTTTTCAGGAACAGGAAACGCTATGTTTGTGGCAGAAAAGTTTTGGTTTGTTGGAGGAGGAAGATGGATTTTACTGTTTCAAACCAGTTTTTCTACTAAAAAAGAGCTTTGGAGTACAGAAAGAAAAACTTACTTTAAAATAATTTTTTTTTTAGGACTAAAAATGTTTCAGTAAAATGTCAGTTTTGCTTGAAAACGCAATTCTTATAAAAAAAAAAAATAAGAGGAGAGATTCAATGGAGATTTCAGCTGAGTTCATTTGCTCATGATCCTAGCTGTGCAATGTTGACAGCCTATGCCTACCTGATAGGTTTGATCCATCCATTTCCATGTTCTTCATCTTCTGCACCTGGTATTTCCTACTGGCTGTATCAGTGTGAAGGTTTAGAAACGCCACAAATCAGGAAGCCAAACTGGACATTGCAGCTTTTGTGTAAGTCTAATGGTGCCATATGTCTCTGGGAGTTTGTATAAGCCTTATTCTCTTTCTGTGACTCATTCATCAGACTGACTCATCCTTTAGGCTTTTTTCCCTGTGGAAAACGCAGCTTGTTTTTATCCAGAGCCCTACCTTCCATTTTATTTAGGGTCAATCTTAGCCTCTTTTTATACTGGACCAAGAACACAGCATCTGGTTTTGCAGCTGTCCTTATTCTAAGACAGCTGAGCAGTTGCCTTCCCTTGAGTACTGTTACAGCCACAAGCAAATGTCACTTATCCCACTGCTGATGCCTTCAGGTCTTTTCCATTCGCTTAGTGTTTAGTCTCTTAGCTCTGCCAATATTCACTCCATCCTATGTCACTCAAAGCCTATATCTCTCATCCAGAGGGACCCATTTCAGAGATAGAGAGGAGTGAATCAGCTGTAGCTTCATGAGGTGCCATCCCTAGAACAGCAGAACATGGAGCTCTTCTGCCCGCCCTGATTGGGGGTGACTGGCAAGTTGCCTGAGACAAACTAGTCTTGAAGAGAACAGTAGTGTTGTGCTGGGATCAAGACATGGATATTAATCCAAGGGGCCATTCCAGGGTCCAGGTGGACTCTGGCGGTGTCAGAAAAAAGAAGGGATGGAGTCACAGGGATAATGTGTAATGGAGTGCGTAATCAGAAGTGAACACACCAAGCCCTACAGCTTCCTTGTTCTGCTGCTCGTAGCTTGGGTGTGGCATGACAGAGGTGAACAAGGTTGGAGCTACACTCAGGTAACAAACTTTCAGGGAGCCTGCCTCAGTGATTTCTTAGCATGTATTGTTATAGTGTGATTGACAGTGTACCAGTGAGTGGAGAAACACTTACAGTGACCCAACACTGATGGAAAGATCTGCAGGCCTTGGTTATGCTGGTATTTCTTCGCTGTATCTGGAGAGCTGTTCTCATGGGCTTTTGAGGGGAAGAAAATAAACAGTGGCTACAAGCAAAGCATATGGTACACAGTCAAGAGAGCATTTCATTAGTATGAAGATTAGATTGGGGCTGAATCCTGATGGAAGCAGATCTTGAGAAGAACTAGAAATTAAATCCCTTGCAGCAGTTTTGTAATACAAGTATTTGAGGAGACCAGATAGCTCCAGGCAGCAGAGGCATGGCTATGATGAATGTAATAAGCAGTGGGAACTTTGTTTATATGAGCTATAGAGGGAACAGCTCAAAGCCAGGTTGCTGCACCGTATTGTTATAGTACATTATTTATTATTGAGTGCTGTATCAGAAAGAATTTTCTTCAGATCCTCCCTTTGCTCCTCATTTTAGTGTTCTCTCATCTGTTCAGCTCTCCTTGATGTCTGATACATTTTTCATCCTCTGTCCTCACTGGACTTTGCCTTTCTACCTCTTTTCCAAAGATTTCCTGGGTGGGCACGGTCTCTTGGACTTGAGGTTCTCACTGAGGTTTTGATGCAAGGGCATTTGAATGTCTTGCTCAGCCTCCAGGATGTCTATCCCACAGCAAACCATTAGGTTCAGTGGGACTCTGATAGTGCATGTGCCTTGAGCTAAATTTCTCTGGAAGGCCAAGTTCCTCCATCCTGAAGCCCCATAGAAGCTTCAGAGACTGGTTATATGAGTAGGAAGAAGATAATGGTAAAGAAGTGTTATTGTTGGAGCGCTCAGATCCATTTCAGAACTCAACTAAGGTTCTCCTCAAGTTTCCCAGGAAGGAAGATAAAACATTTTGGCTTTTAGGAATGGTGTCTCATTAGAGTCAATTATAACAGTGAATTTAGGAGTGGCTCTATTAGGAAGCTCACAGAAATTGGGACTATTTCTCACTTCATTTCGGGAGCACAAGCAGCATAGTAAGCACATTCCCCAAACTCCATGCTTTCAACCCTGCCTGCTGGTCTAAGCGTATTTTATCCTGAAACTGTGGAGGCCTTGTGAACTCTAGATTTGGGAAAGAAGTCTCAAACTAATGGCCACTCTGATAAATATTGGCAGCAAGTCATGGAGAACTGTGCACTCTGGAAAACTTTGGTTTCCATCTACCATGGCCAAAGACTTTCAGCTGTTATAAATGTCTCCACAGTTAAACACAATAGAGTCTTCATGCTGAAGCAACCAAAAGCTATATCCAAGTCGTTCAAGAATCTGTGAGCTATAAAGTCTTTGCATGCTGGTAACATTTGCTGTGGATGGAAATCTGCAGTAAAGGTTAATACTAGGACAAATCCATCTACTTATGTACCAAAGACGTACTCTTCCTAGAAACTAGTGTTCATGTCAAGAAATCACTTCTCTAAATTGCAGCTCCAAGTGACATTTGGCCCATTAATACACAGAGAGTTAAAAGCTGAATATGATCATTCTTTTATTACATTCTCTGGCCTCTAATATCTTTTAGTACTTTCAGTACTCTGACTATAACTGTGCCAGGGGCCAGCAACGTAACCCTGCTATTACATCCTGGCATCAACAAGAAGGGGGCAGAAGACAGCAGCTGCATGAAAATGTGTTTTTTGCAATACAGAAGGAAAGCTGGCATGATACCAGTCTCCTATAAGATTAAGAGTGGGCTTGAATCCAGATTTAATTTTGTCTGGCCACATGAGCATTATGGGTTCTGTCCCGGTTGCTAGCAGCTAGTACAACTGTATCTCGGGCTGAAATAATTCACATGGAGATTTGGAAGAGTCAAACTTGGAGCATCTGGTGATGGACTGTGCAACTGTACTACTTGTGCTGAGGCCTGTACAAGCTGCCTAAAGAAGACCTTTGACTTGCCTCAGCACTCACCTTGCCCAAGAGCTTTCCCTGCATTTCAAGCTGAGCCAACCTCTCAATGCAGGCTTGTGGTCTTGTAGTGTGAGCAATGGATCAATTGGTTTGATTTGGAGTGGGTTGGACTTCGCTAACTTTATTAATGAGTCTGATCATCTGATGACCTTCACCCAGACCCACTCTGCAGAAGAGCCTCGTGGCTGCTAGAGCCAGCACCCTGCACACAACGCATGGCTGTTTCCATGCAAGGGCACCATAAAGCAGGGGTGCACAGGGCCTCATGGCTTTTCCTGCTCTTTCAGCAGGCTCGAGCAGTCACTGCATGTCTGCAGGGAGAAGGGGAGCAGGCTCGGTACTGGGCTGTAGCAGTAGAGGTCAGATCGTTGCTGTAGGCACATCTTCTGGGATTAATTTAGATAGGTGTAACAAGGCCAACTTCAAAGCCTTATAACCTGATACCTCCCCACAGAGCAGGTGCCCTGCCTTTGCCTAAAGAGAAAAGATGAGATTTATTCTTCTTTTGAAAGAGACTGTTTCAAATCTGCTTCCAACACGCAGAGCCTTTATGCTAAAGGCTATAAATAGAAGTAACAGCCCAAAGATGTAGGAGACCCAGGTCTGATTCTCTCTGTTTCCCAAAAAGATTAAAACTCACTGTTTCTTAAGAGAGCAGCCTGGCTGCTGTAGAGATTTGGTGCATATGGAGGGTCTCTGTCTCTTTTTAAGTCTGCATTTAGGCATTGACATTTCATTTACATGGGCCCTACTTTAGTTGATTAGTCTTGGTTTCGATATGGTATTTGTCCTGCATCCTTTTTGCCTGAAGAGCTCCCATGGTCCATTAAAGAGTCCTTCTGTTTGTACCCTTTCAGCCAAGGCTTTGCTCCACCCCAGGTTTCCTTCTCATTTCCTGCTGGGACATATCAACACAACCATTAGGAAGTGAAGGTCATTTGTATAGCACGGTCCTGTCTGCAGCAGCAGTTGGGTATAACTGAAGCCATCTGGGAGAGCGTGGGAGAAATGACTGTAGTGGAAAATGAGCTTCAAAAGCCCTGAGCAGTTTATGTGAGAAAGCCTTGTTGCTATTAGTGAAATACAGATTTGTTGTGACGTTGTAAGTCTTAGCTGTGATACGCGCAATATTTCCTTGGAATATCTGGCAGCTGTATCACTGCTTAATATATCTATTAAATACCACATCTAGATGTAGGAGCAACCAGTAAAACTTGTTTATTTATCTTTGAAACCTTTGACTGAGTAAAGCATATCACTCTCTAGATAGATTCCCCCATTCAAATCTACTCGATAGTTGAAATGGCAGCAATAAAAGAAGAAACTATAGATTTTCTTCCCAGCTCTGCAGTTACTGTGGACAAAACAAAGATGATCAAAATGCATTTATTTATTTATCTATTGCTGCTATCTTTTGAATGCACCAAAAGTAAAACTCAAAAGAGCTCCCTGATGTGCTTGCACAATTGCATGAAGTATCCAAGAGGGACCAATAATCACTGTCTTTACAGAGGGTTCTCTGAAATCAATCATCAGAAAAGATTCAGCATTTTGGTTTTATTGGCATTCATGGTCATATTTATTGTCCCTCTGCTGGGACAACTCCGGGCTTTCTTGGCTGGTGTGTGCGTGTGCACACACATTCCTTCCAGTGCCTTTCAACTATCAATTCACAACGATTGCTTTCAATTCTGAAACTATAACATTTCAAACAAGAGCGGCTGAAATAAAATAGAACATTAAAGCAGCCTCATGGGTTCAGGCAAGTGCACAGCAACCGGGAAAGCCAAAAAGAGGAATCTTTTTGCTTTCCCACTTGATGAAGGTTACAGTCTCCTCGTGACTTGTTTGCTTAACTTTAATATCATTTGATATTTTCCAGTCCTGTTATAGCCAGAGCTTTAGACACTTGAAATAGCTTGTGCATCAGGAGGAGCAAAGGGCAGCTCGACCTTGTCTCCTGTCACTTCTCCATCTGCTCAGCTGGAGCCAACACACTGTGTTAAATCGCTGAAGTTTGGAACAAGATAAATCAAGGTGGAGGCTGGAAAAAGGGAGAGAGATAAAAAGCAGGTGTGTACTCCTGGTGATTCCCTTGAATCTCTCCAAATAACTGAAGAAATGCACGAACAAGGGAAGATTTGGTCTTTTTTTTCCATGACAAACAGAAAAAAGATTGTGATCTTCCCCAGGTAATGCTGTTAATACAGTGGCTAGATGAACCGGGCTTACGCCTGAGCTGCAGCACTGAAGAAGCAGCTTATATTAAGACCTGAAATTGTTTCTTATTTATTCTCCCTCCTGATCTTGTTTATTTGTGTAATTTTACAAGGTGACTGTGGAAGGAAAGTTCACAGTGCAGCAGAGCCAAGGAGGGAGGGACACAGGGCAGAGCAAAGGGGCTCCGCATGCAGACCTGTAATGAGTAATAACCTTCCCGAGCGTGTCTCTCCAAGTAATTAGACAGCATTAATTACCTGTTCAGGCTTCGGACATGCTAAATGTGTGCATGTCCTCAATTTACATGAGCAAAACATAAAAAGGACGTGGAACTGTTGGAACAAGTCCAGAGGAGGCCACGAAGATGATCATGGGACTGGAGCACCTCCCGTATGGAGATAGGCTGAGGAAGTTGGGACTGTTCAGCCTGGAGAAGAGAAGGTTGCGGGGAGACCTCAGAGCAGCTTCCAGTGTCTGAAGGGGGCCTATAGGGATGCTGGGGAGGGACTCTTCATCAGGGGCTGTAGTGGTAGGACAAGGGGTAACGGGTTCAAACTGAAACAGGGGAAGTTTAGATTGGATATGAGGAAGAAAGTCTTTATTGTAAAGGAGGTGAGGCACTGGAATGGGTTGCCCAGGGAAGCTGTGAATGCTCCACTGCTGACAGTGTTCAAGGCTGGGTTGGACATAGCCTTGGGTGGCATGGTTTAGTGGGAGGTGTTCCTGCCCATGGCAGGGGGTTGGAACTGGATGATCTTAAGGTCTTTTCCAGCCCGAACTATTTTATGATTGTATAAAACTACCATGTACATGGTAATTTTATAAAAGAGGGACTTTAGGGGTGATTCAGAAGAGAGAAAAATCTGTTTCCTCATTTTTTGCTGCGATGATTAGTCTAGAGTTCACAAGATAGCCATATGAGTGTATATCCATTATACATCCTTACAGATCATATCATTGCATAATCAATACCTGGGAGTCATTTTAGCAATGTGCTTTGATAATTCCCATTCTGGAAGTCAATTTTATAATGAGAATGGCAATGAAGACAAAGTCAGTTTTATAGTAAGACTGAATGGAGACCAAGATGAAGATACTCAAATCTATGTTATAAAGACTTGGAGATAGTAAGTCCAATAAAAGCTTCTGGACAAGATAATCACAGAAATTCCCTGAACAAACTCCATTGGTCATCTGAAGTGTTTCAGCAGGCATGAATGAGTTTAAGCAATAGCTCAAGTGTAAGCCACCGAATGCTGTTTTGAGATGCCGTTCTGCATGCTGACATGGCAGATCTCCCCACAGGGCAGTGAGGCCAGCGCTGAGCTCTGAGGCTCTCCTTACCTCCAGCAGTCTGGATTTGGTTTGAAGTGTGGGGACAAATGCTGGGGAGAGAAGATCCAACTTTTGTTTTGTCATGGTTTAAGCCCAGACAGTAACTCAGAACCACGCAGCCACTCATTTACTCCCCTAAAGTAGGAGGAGAACTGAACAGTTCTTAATAAAACTGTAGCTGTATGCTATAGGCTACGGTTACTCTTCAGGGGCCAGATAGAGATCTCAATTAGAAGCTGAAATAATTTCCTGGCTCTCACAGGGCTTACACTGGCTTACAACAAATACAAGCCAGAACTTCCTCACAAAGCATCATAGCCACATTAACTTTTACATCAACCAAGAAGATGACTCTCAGCATTTTAGGGTTTGGCCAAGAGAGAAGGAATACAATTGAGTTGGGGCTCTGCTTTTGAAACCAATTTCTAATGCATTTTTCCCTTTCATTTTAATACATGATCCTCTTTTGTACCTATATCTGATTGAATGAGATATTACTGTGCTGTGTAATATCATTGCCTAGCCCCCTGGGTCATGCAGAAGGCATGTTACTGCATTTTGCACAATGTGGGTACAACGTACATCCCTGCACGGTCTGGAGACTGAATCCCACAAGACAGGATGATGAGTGAGAGAGGACTACTCTTTAAAGCTTCTCTTTTAATAAGATATGGTAATTTTGAATTCAGCCCTGGGAAAGCAATAAATGAAGTGAGATTCATGGTGTTGTAGCTGTTTGGCACTGCAGAGGAGACAGTAAAGGTGCTTACACTGGTGGTAGAAAAGGGAGATGCTTCTGCTGCTAATAGAGGTGCAGTGACAGCAGATTCAGGGACAATAAACAGTGTTTGCACTGGTAGTTTCTAATCTGCTCCATATGCAGAAGGAAAGTGCTCAGGGTGCTCAGAGACACACCATCGTGCACAGTGCCCCTGAGACTGGTTTGCAGCTGAGAATGAAGTGGTGACTATGATGATGGTGGGAGCATTGGGTGCAATATTTTGTGGGAAGCAGGGTAATGGAAGAGCTGAAAGCTGGGTTCTAGAAAGGATCCTCAAGCCTCTTAGGGAGACCACTAATAATTTACTCTCCCTCTAGGGAAATAGGGATATAGGGCCCAAACTGTGATGCTAAGGGGTCCTTTCCCTTAAAGCCTACTTCTCCGTTCACAATGCCGCACCTAAGTTGAAACTTCAGCCCAGAGTGAATGAAGCTACTTGTTTTCTGGTGAACTTCTACCTGAGTCAGGACTTTTGATCCTGGAAACAAAGATCTGTGGGGAAATGTACTTCATTTTAAAGTCAATTTTGAGATTAAAACTCTCACCATAAAGTGAAAAGTAACTTCAAGCTGGAGAATGAAAAGGTTGTATTAAAATAAAAGCAGCTTTAAAAGTGATACGTCAGTATTTTTGGGGTTTTTTTTTGTAAGGTGTAATACTGATGATACCAACAGAATTCTGCATAATTTTCTATCCTGATGGGATTGCAGATCTGGACACAGTTTGCCTATGTGAAGTTTTGTCAGCTGTCTCTGTATTTTAGCTATTATATCTTTATTGAGCCCCTTGAAAATCATGCCATTCATTTTGATGCAAAAATGACAACTGTGCTGTTCTGAAATGCTGATGCTTAAAGGAAAAGGATGCTCCTTGTGCCTGAGCGTGGCAGGTGTATCTATCATGTCTTCATGAGACTGTATGGGTCGCTTTAGGGACCAGACTGCTATAGGAAAGACTTCTTTGTTCTTGACTGCCATGCTCAAACGATGCTCTCTTTTCCCTTGTTTACAGCGCATTTGGGGTTTTTGGTGCTTTTTAATGTGAAATACCTTTAATGCTTTAAGCAGTGTTGACATGTGAGTCTT
The DNA here is from genome assembly GCA_025447955.1 of Psilopsiagon aurifrons. Classification (NCBI taxonomy): domain Eukaryota; kingdom Metazoa; phylum Chordata; class Aves; order Psittaciformes; family Psittacidae; genus Psilopsiagon; species Psilopsiagon aurifrons. The sequence continues at coordinate 12,300 of JAOEHY010032258.1, forward strand.
GTCACTTTATGAGGTGGAAAACAGTCACTGTCACCGACAAGTGAATAATAATAGAGATGAAAAATTAGCCATGAAGAGCAGGGCCTGTACATTACTGTGCTAACAAGAAACACGGGCACATTCATACATCAGGATTAATCTCTAATAGAAAGCGGCCAATGCTCTGTTGCATTTGTCACTGCAGTGAAGGATACAGAAGCAGGGAAATCATCACCTACTGCTTTCTTAAAGCAGGTGGATTAAGAAATAGGTGAGTGGGATTTGATTGCTATGATGCGAACCTTTCACTTTGGGCTGTGTCTGGAGCAAGAAACCTCTGCAGAGGGAAAACGGGGCAGAAACCCCATTTAAAGTCATCTTTTATCTATATCCTTTTGTTTCAAAGCACAGAAGTGTGTGCATCTGAAAATCCTTATTCTGACCAAGTTGGCAGGCTGCAGATGGGGAAATGAGTGTGAGTTCCAGCTCTACTCTTTTCATTTTCTGACCAGGTTAAAGATAATTGTTTATGAACCTGACCCAACTTTGACAAATGCTTTTGGGCAAAAGGGAGAGCAAAACAAAAAAGGTAAAATAATACATAAGAATTGTAAAAGTCAGTTTCTACACTGGCAAAGTGAATACTTTGCCTTGGCTGAAATGATGTTTCCCTTTGATATTGACCTAAATTTTAACTTTTCAAAAGGTTTAAAGGGATACAGGAACCTCCAACCTGAACTGCTTCATTTCGGTATAAGCCCAGGGTACTCTCTGTTCTATCAGGTTGTTCTCAACGCTTGTCTCATTCCATCTAGAAGGTAAGCAGCACTTTAAGTAACAACTTAATCATGAGTTTATTTCAGAGGTTTCTTCTTAGGACAGGAAGAGGAGGAGGCTATGCTGTGCTATGCGGAATTACCAAAGTTATGTGTGCTAAGGGGTGAAGAGCTTAGTGCAGGTCGCAGTTAGCGCAACTCAGTCTCTTAGATCAGAAGAATGGCTACAATAGTAAAAATCATCAAAATCCTCTTACCCCTGAATTTGACATCATTAGCGATTTTCTGGTGAGTAATGAAAAGAAACAAAAGAAGAGAGAGAAAGAGCATTAATGTGAACTGGTGCAGGTTTCCCATTAGCTACAGATAATCAAACAGATAGAGCCCTTAAAGGTAATTATTGGAGCCAGCTGGAAATGTTTGCTGGAAAATGCATTCTGAGTAAAACCGGAGGTTCTTGCTATATTTTTTGGTTTGGGGGAAAAAAATAAAAGTGCCTTAGTTTTAATCAGTCTTTGCCAGCATCAGCACAACTGCAGAGCTCCAGACCGAAAAGCACAAATAAGCAGTTTCATTTGGAAGGATGGTGGTATCTGACTAACAGCTCTGTAAAACCTGCCTAATTCCCTTGATAGACAACGTAAAGTGAAGATACGCTCAGAGGGGAGGGAGAACCGGCTGCAGAGGGGGACCCCGAGGACCCCCAAATGAAAGCAGTTCCTTGGGTGGATGTGGCGATGATTCACGCTTCAGCCCCAGAAGGCAGCTGCCCCACCAAAGGCTGCTGATACATTTGCTGTCAAACAAATGCTCTTTCATCACTGCATGTGATTTAAATTAATCACTTTTCTCACACAACCTGAGGCAAACCTGTGCCCAACATGGGAATGGAGCTTTAAATCAGCGACTGCCTACGATAACTGACACCCTTCACTCAAACAGGGATTCAGGACATGCAAGCAAGCACAGGAGAAAAGGAGAGGGAATTACAGGCGAGAGGATTGCCAGGCTGTATTAAGCACTTCTGTCTGAACTCAAGGTATCATCATGATTTTCAGACTAGAGCCTTTGGGGTGGGTTTCTGCCTCTTCTATTGTGAATGAAAACAATTCCATCACACGTAGCTGCCAAATACTACCTTGTATTTGTATCTTATGTAACAGATGGAAAAAATATGACAGTTTGGATTCAGAAAGGGAAGCATCTAATTGGCATTTGATGTAATTCTTGCATTCCCTGAATTGTATAGTCACTGGGAGAAGACTATTTGAAAACGACTGCCTTTATCCTTGTTCCTGGAAACAAGGATAAGATGGCAGACATCGAGGGAGATGCATTAAACCCACAAAGTTGCATCTAACCTTCCAGTTTGGCCTTCTCTGAGCCAGAGCCCAAAGGGTGCTCAGGCACTGGAAGAGGCTGCCCAGGGCAGTGCTGGAGCCACCATCCCTTGCAAGTGTTCACACACTGTGGAGACAAGGCCCTCAGTGCCATGGGTTAGTGGTGGTCTTGGCAGTGCTGGGGAATGGTTGGGCTTGATGAGCTTAAAGGACTTTTCCAGCCTGGTTGATTCTATGATGCTGTGGTTCTATGGTCATGGAAGGCATGGGACAAGCTGAGCAGCACTTCCATATGCAGCGAATTGACCGGCCCTTGCAGACATTTACTAAGGCCTTAGTTTGGAATAGGTGCAGTACTAAAGCCCAGACTCAGTTTTAATCACTCAGCATCAGGAGGAAAGCTCTTATTCAGCACTTTGTCCAAACCTCTCCCTGGATCAGATGTTGGGGTGGAAGGTGAGGAGGAGTATGGGCCTCTCTACATGATGGTAATTATGGTACGCTGACATGGTTGAACACACTGCAGCAAGAGCATCTGAAAACACTCCCTTTGTACTGCTCTTCCAGCAAGTCTCTTGATAGCGTAAATGCCCAGGTGAGAGCTCGCTCATCAATTTGATATGCTACATGTCTGATCCATCTGCCCTATACAGACTCTCTGATCCTTGACCCTGCTTTCCTTTCATCACTGCCTGCGCTTACAAGATAGCAGCTATCTCTTTTCAACATTGGTCTGTTACACTTCCCGTCAAAGCTTTGCTTGCTGACATCTTCCAGTGCTGAAAAGAGACTGGGAGAAACACCGACAACTTGCAAATGCTCTCTGTGTTCTGCAAGAGGCCTTTTCTTTCCCCAGGCTGCAGCAGTGCAGTTCTGGAGCAGGAGGCTCTCATGGTATGAGAAGTCTAAACTTCCACAAAAAACCCTCTTGTCATTGCATGCTTGAGCAAAACAAAGCAAAACTCTGCATGAATATTCTGGCAACTACCAGAAGGGCCAAGATTGATGCTGCCTTCACCCTCCCTGGCTTCTCGTCACCCGTGTAATTAATACTCACCACCCCATGATAGATGGGAAGTTCAGTGCCAATTGTGAATACTAAACAGGGAGGGTGGGTCGGTGCCCCCTCCTCTCCCGAATTGACCTATTTAAAGGTATTCTCTGATGACCTGGGTAAATAGCTTCTTGAGTTAGAGACAGGATAATGAGGTGTGTATCCACAAGCTTTATCGATCTGCTCTGCCTGGGTAACCACAAAGCCCTGGTAAAGGCTTCACATCCCTTCTCCCAGCATGCAGTGGAAGCAAGATAAAACTCAAAAGGGATTGTCTGCAGACAGCACCTTCTTTGTATGTTTAAAGCCTGATTAGGAATCTGCAAAGGTATTTCAAATGAAAGGAAAGAGAGATGTTCAAACCCTCCCATGAGGGAGGAACGTGCTTTAGGAATGGAGTCAGAAGTGCAGGCCAGGCAGTACAAAGTACTTGTCTTTAGTGCAGGAGGGTAGATTTCAGGAAGAAGAAGGTTTTCCAGGTGGAATAGGCACAGGAAGTGTGCAGGGGTCCAAATAGCGCAGAGCTTCTGTGCAGGTTTTGATCCAAGCCATGGAACAGAGGGCTTCCGGGTGGCAGGCAACTTTCACTTTATGTTTGGTTTTGGGTTTTTTTCCCAGCTGTTTTTTTCCTGCAAACATTTCAGACCAATGCTAAGATCTAAACAGGTTTTCAAGTACAGAAACCTGGAGTTGAGTTGATGTTTGACTCTTTCAGAGTGCTCCCTAGGAAAGAACAACAAAAAACAGTATTTGGAAGCTATAGCAAGGGAGATGGGCAAGATAACACCTGAGCATTGTGAATAATCAGCCACTAAAACAAGCAGTGGTTTAAAACAAGCAGTTTCAAAAGAAAATGTGGCAATTAATCGGGAAGATGCTACTCAAGCATCTGTCAGGTGTCCACCATTTGGCCCAAAATAGAGCTATGCAAGAGATCAGGCTTCTCTCAAAGCCTACATTACCATCACTACGTGATTTCGGTCTATCCGGGAACTCACAAGGTCTGCAAGCAAGAGTTTCTGAGCAATGCTGAAGACATAAGAACATCTGAACAGGGAATCAAGTCAGTGCTCCAAGCCCAGTTCCTCCATACGGGTTGTTCATGTGGGGCCTGGACCTTTTCAACAGGTTGTGTCCTAGTGCCATTACAACTTGAAAATGACAACGCATCAAGAATAAATCAAGCTGTTACTGCTCTTCCAAGACATATTTTTACCCTTGGAAGTGGATTTTTGTGTAGCCACAGCAAACTCTATGGAGTGTCTAACAGATGTGAACTTCTCAGGGTTCCAGCATCCTTGGTGGGATATGTCCCTTTGAACAAATGACAAAGTGCTCCAGCTGTGCTAAGTGGATTGAAATGTCAGCCCCACGGTTGGGGTAAGCCGAGCAGGATTTGTGTTTAAGCATTTCACGAATATATTTGATTAGCAATTACCCTGTTCTGGTTTTAAATTCACCTTTTTTCTTACTGCTGCAGGATGCAATATTCATGTACTGTTAAATCAAATGCTCCATTAAGAGCCCCAGAGATAAATATTGAATTAATGGAATAATGCAGGTTAATAGTAGATTCACAAGATAATGCTGGAGAATACTGTGTATGAATTATGCTAGCAGCTGAATCACTGCCCCTCACTGTGCTCTGACCTCAGGTACAATAAGAATAGCCCCAAAATGCTAAGCTATCTGAGATTTAAATACTTACTGGGAGGAGTCAATAGGTCAGGGATGTGGGCAGATGCTTGGATGAAACTAGGACTGCCCATAAGCACTGAATGTTTCAGCCTCTCCTTTCCTGCTGAGAAGTAAAGGAATGCCCTGGTTGGCCTGATGTGCTGTTTACTAACTGGGCAGCACTGGATGCAGTGCAGGGGACTGTCCCCTCCTGCCTGTGGCAAAACCCAAGGGCAGTCAGAGCCCGCCACCAGGTGAGTGGAAGGGCAAGGAGAGCCCACCAAGATGTGCTTTGAAGTTGTCCTCATGGCTCTGTTCTCAATTTTCCTTTTGGACAAGCCTGTCTAGGCAGTTACTGTATTTTTATGCCTGGCTTCATGAATATTTCAAGTAGGAAACTCATCCTGAATTTGTTTCTTTTTTGTCTTTTCTTCCAGGAAATGGATGTGTGCAAACTCACCCTAATTTATGTAAATACGGAGGCGGAAGAGTTTCACTTCATTGTTACAAATTAAAAGTTCCCTGACATTTCCAATTAGCTGGAGAGAAAAGCAACACAACTATAAATACATCACAAAGCTGCAAAGTCTGCTCTGGCATGAACAGCACGCTCCCATCGCGACACCCAACGGTGAGGCTCTTGCAGTGGAGATTAATGGCACGGTGACCCATTGCCCTGGGGTGGTAACAGAGAAATTGTGGCAGGGAATAGCTGAAAACTTGGACACAAGCGCAAGGAAGATGACATTAGGGCTAAACCTGACTCAGTGTTGCTCCTCTTGGCTAATTGAGGCTGAAGTGAGGAGAGGAGTAGGTTTAGGATATCAGCACGGTGATGTTTGACAGGCTTCCAAGACAAAGTTGCTGAAATGCTCTTTCTTGTGACCTGCAAAGCTGCTGCTGTCAGGATCAAGCTTACTGTGAACATCTTTGCCTGAAACACATACAGGTGAGACAGGCAACTGCACTGAAGCAAAGAGATGGAGGCGGGTGGGTGGAATTCTGAAATGGGGGCAGGAATAGGACCGCTGCCTTCCCTCAAGAGCCCAGCACCCCTGGTTTGTCCCTTCCTTGAAACCCATCTTGATCTGGACTAGGGAGGCACCAGGGCAGGGTAGAAAGATGGAAAAATCTCTTTGCCCTATGGTTTCTCCGTACAGGAACCTGTCCTTAGCATGGATGAAAGGCACCATGTGTGGGGGTGATCCCAGCAGATAGTGTAGTCTGTGCTAACCAAGCTCTGTAAGAATACATGGCACCCTCCCCACCCCTGAGTAAAATGGGTTAAGGAATGATATCAGTGGTGTAACTGCAGTTTTCTCTCTGCCCTTCTGCTTCAGTGTCTTCTACATGGGACTTAACTGTGTCACCCAACTCAGAGGCTGGGGGTGATGGGGGTCAGGATAAAGCGAGGCAACAAGCAGGTGAGTAGTATAAATCTAACCCTTCATGATGGGTTTGATTTCTGTACACTCTTTGAGGTGGTAATGTGAAACATCTCATGCCTGGTTGCCCAGTTTGGAGGTCTCCCTGGCTTCCCTGGGCATTAGGATGCCTGGGAATGGGCAATTGGGATGTTCGGCATCCCTCAGCAATGCCCCTTCAAATGCAAAAAGCCATTGTTGAAGGTTAAATCTCATAGTTCATGCTGCCTTGTTTCCCTGCAAAGGGCAGCCTGCCTTTTTGGTGCTGGATGCCTAAAATTCCAGCAGCATCATTTCCCTCTTTACAAATCCATCAGGCTGCAGACACAGTTGGGTACAATGTGTTCAGACATCCAGTGCAAGGAAAACTAATAATAATACTGATGCTTTTTATTGGCTTCACACACCATAGCTTGTACTTCTTCTCCCCAGGGCCAGATAAAAGTTTTGTGGTGTTATTTAAGCAAAAGCCCATTTTGGCACCAGAGCTGGCAGAAATACCGGGAGCTTCATTTCTCCCCCTTCACTTTCTCCTCTTGTAATCTTTGATAAAGAAAAAAGTGTGCTTCAAAAAAGGTATGTTAATTAACAATTAATTCTTTTATCTTATAGCACTGAGACTTTAAGACCTGAAAAAGATGTAAAGTAAAATGAGTGGTAATTAGCGTTTTAGAGCATTAAATAAACAGTGACATGAACGACAGAGAATTAATGTTATGCATTTATTTTTAACAATATTTATATAGGCAGTTTTTGAACAGGGCCCTGTGGCAATAGCTTCCACTAATACAGGCAAAACAACACCGAGAAATAATTACATTTAGCCTGCATTAAGACAGCAATATGCAAATCAAAGGAATAATGAAGAGAAGCCTGTTAATAGGGTTTTTGGAGACTCTATACTTGCATGTAATATTGGGCTTTGTTTTCCTCTGAAGAATGCAGAAATTACCATCCTCCATCATCCCAAGCCCCAGGCCTGTGGTTCTGTGTGAATAGCACTGATACAGCTGTGAGCTCCCAGCCAAGGTGAAGGTTCCTGAAGTGGTGCTTTGGGTTGTCCTGTTTGCTTCAGGGGGGACCCACTTGCAGGAAGCAGTGAACAGAGGAGGATGCGCTGGTCAGCATCCAATGCTCCCTCCACAAGCCAGCCCCAGCCTTGCAAAACAAGGCACAACTCAACAGTTCCCTCCCCGGTCCCTACTGTAACAACACCTGAATGAGGTGCCCTGGTTTCCAGAGGGATTAACCCTGTAAATGAAGAGTGCAGAAAAGCTCGAGAACATGAATTACAGCACTAACAAACCCCCTTTTTTCCTGACTTAATGTATTTATTCTTTGCTATTGCTGTTTTAATCTTTTGGGGTACCTCTGGGAGCTGTTCTTCCCGTGTTAACATGCTTGGCATGTGCTAACTGCCATCCAAACCACTTCATTAGTGACCCCTCTGCATGCACGTTTCACTTGCCAGGGTTGTTGGCACAGAGGAAATCTCCCTTATCTGGACATTCATAACCCTCAGAAAGGGATAAAGAAAACAAAACTTTGGCTCCTAATCAGCTGAAACACCCACGGATCATCCATCTTCCATTATCACTCCAGCAAATGTAGAAGGAAATGGGAAGATCTGTAAAAGCTTGTTTGTGTTACTCAGTTTTACTGCTAATAGGGTATGCTAATTAAGAAAGGAGCCACAGCACATGAATCCTTGAAGCAGTTTTTAATTAACACTCTCAGAGAGGAGTCAGAGGGGAGAGAGGGGTGAGGCATCCTTCTCTGCTCCTTCTGCCCAGCACCAGGAGCCCAGTGCTGCCCGGTCCACAGCCTGATTTCCAACCTGCCTTCAGAAATGTCTGTCTTAATTAAAGGAGAAAAGACATCACTGGCAGTCTTCAATCAAGCGTTTAATGAAGAGCTGACAGGGCACTTAATGCCATCAGTCTGTTGTCAGTCAATGAAGTGACAGCAGGACATATATTAATATCATAACCTCCATTTCAGGATTCACTGTGGGATGCTGAAGCCTTCTGTCAAGGTTTTACAGGGCTTGGTATCAGGTATAAATCACAGAGTCTGAGTTATGCAAGGTCTGTGGGTGACCCACAGCAGAGCAGGAGCACCCCTGAGGGACTGTGGCTGTGGGCAACCCATGCTGGGACAGGGATACCCCTGAAGGGCTGTGGCCATGAATGATGAATGGTTGAGTGGAGTAATACCAGTAAAAAGCAAAGAGCAGCATCAGCCTCACTGCCTGCAGACTCAGATGGGGCTGGAGGAGAAGGGGGAAAGTGGTTTTAGCTGAGCTATGGGAAATGGGAGGTAATTTGTATCCTTAAGTGGTTTTTAATTGTGTTCTCTGATCTATTTTTTTTGCTCAATACCCAAATTAGGCATCAGAAGTTGGTGTTAATTGGCAAGAAATCAAATTAAGCAAAAATTCCCCAAGTTGAGGATGGTTTGCCTGCAGCAAATCTCCATTTGCTGCCACAGAGTGTGTGCTGGCTCTTGCTCTGTCCTCCACCCAGTTCAGCCCTTAGTCTCTTAGGCTGTCAGCTCAAGTACATGTGATGGGAACTGGTTCTTACCACTCTTACTAACCTGCTTGCTCCTTCAGTTCGAATGGGAGCATTCCTGGGCTCCTGGGTTTGCCTCTCTGTTTTGGGTTACAAGGCAATAAGGCTGTGATGTCTGATGGTAGTTTCTGTACATGATCACACCTCCTAAAGCCAATCACTCTCTGGTGTGACCATTAGTCACAGGAGGGAAACAGCAAAGGACTCAGGGTGAGTGCATTTATATGTTAACACTGCATCGGGACGTTTCTTCACTCTCCTTTTCTTTCAGGGTAAGTTTTATTCCTTGATGGACAGTCTGCAATGATACACCCCTTGCAGAGTGATTGCAAGGTGCATGATGACAGTTCAAACCCTTGTCTTGCTCTGCCAGTCTCTTGACATCACTAACGGGACTGCCAAGAGGGCGTGAGAGTGTTCTTTCCTCTCCACAGTTCATTCAGAGCCAGCCTTCCCATGGAGCCAATCCCACAGCCCTAGTTAGGCTCTAGTGATTGTAATGACTATGGTGTTGCTGCTTGTCTTTTTATCTTCAAACCCACCCGTCTCACTCCCATCTGGATCATTTGGTGGGAATTACAATCCTGTGACCTGTTAGGCTATTGGGAGATAAAAAGGCCCATTCCTTCCAGCAAGATAGAGCTCATAAACCACTCAATTCATGTTCATTTAGAGGCTCATTCAAGGAAATAGAGCTGTAGGTGAGGCTCAGCTATATCACAAACAGAAATCGGATGGCAAAACCAGGCAGAGAGGCCTTTGCAGTGTCCTTTTCTCAGAAGAAATGCTGAATCACTGGGTGCCACTTAGGTCCTTGAAGTGAATCAACTCTATTTTTTAACAGGCACAGCCTGAGGAGGAGAAATTAGGATGATGTGTCCATTCCTCATCTTGGAACAGCTATATTCAGCGGTATCGGATACAAGTTGCTGTGGAGAGGAGATAGAAAACCACTGTGCTCCCACCCACAGGTGAGGCAGGCTGAAATCCTCATCCAGAGAGGAAAAGGGTTCCTCAATCCACTTTCCCTGATCCCTTTCTGCAAAACTTTTCAATCTCTCTTACTCATTTCTGTGATTGATTCTTTCTTTCTCCCTACATATTAGAGTTTGCTTCCTATCTCCCACCTGCAGCTGTGTGGCTGCACTTCTGCTAAGATCTCACATAAAACAGAATTAGGGAAGGAGAGATCTGCTAATAAGCAATTGCTATTCATTATGGGAAATTACAGCTTTCGTGTCTTCATAGGGTAAACTCCTGTCAGCTCCAAACCAGGGACCTGTTGCATCTAAATACCTTGCTTAAGCAGGAGGATAGGCTGAAATGCACTCCAAATCAGTAGCAGGAGTTGCTGCTGCTTTCCTCAGTGTCCGGGGGTGGTAGGGGAAGGTGGACAGGACATAGAATCATAGAATAGTTAGGGTTGGAAAGGACCTTAAGATCATCTAGTTCCAACCTCCCTGCCATGGGCTGGGACAACACACAGTAGAATATGTTGCCCAAAAATACACCCAACCTGGCCTTAGAACATTGCCAGGGATGGGGTATTCTCAACTTCTTTGGGCATCCTGTTCCAGTGCCTGACCACCCTCGCAGTAAAGAACTTTGTCCTTATATCTAACCAAAACTTCCCCTGTTTAAGTTGTCCTCTGCTCTGTTTGCTTCCATTGTGGTTGTTAGATCTCATATGGCACTGCCAGGAAGTGGCTTTCTCTAAACTCCTCCAGCATCTTCACCAGCGAGCAGCAAACACCTTGAGGTCCATCCTCATCCAGGGGAGCAACATTTGCAGTGTAGTGGTAGAAAAACAGAACACAGAGTTCAAACCGGATCACTCCAAAGCTCGTATAACCTACATCAGCTATGGAGCAAAATCCCAAGAGCTCCAAAGCACACAGCTCAAATCTGAGGAGGGCTGAATACTGAAGCCATAGTTTCTCCCCAGCTCTAGAGGATCACCCCCACTGCAGAGATGACTACAGGACACGGATCCAAGCACAGCATGAGATCATTCACTAGCCAAGGTTCCCAGTTTGAGCAGACACACTTCATGCCTGGATTCTCATATAAGGCAGGGCCATCACAGCTTTTGGCCAGTGTCTCCTGTTCACCTGCTGGAACAGAACATTGTCAAAAACAAGGGCCCAGGTGATGCTGGCAAGCATCAGTTGTCTCTAACATAATGTAAAGCATCTCAGCGTCCCCAGGATGCTTGCTTCTATGTTTTGGAGCTCGCACAGTGGCTGAGGAGAGTAGACAGTATACTAGGAGGTGTAGCTGTTGCTATGGCTCCCTAATTACCTTCTGGAGGTTACCATAGAGAAAAGCCCAGAGCTGTCTTTAGAAACAATAGCACTCCAACTTTGTTTACACAGACTTTCCAGTTTCTAAATCAAACTTTACAAGAGCCAGAAATTGAGCCTTCAGCCCACTGCAGAGCAGGGAGGACTTTATCACTGCAGAAACAAAACAAACAGCTCAACATTTGTTTCTCTGTTTCATATTGCACTGAAGCAAGAGTGCGGGGGGGGGAGTTGTTTGGTTGCTGGCTAGTGAATTAGTTTATGGGTTTTATCTTTTCCCATTGAGAAACCAGAGAAGTTGAGAGCTGCATCTAGGAAGAGACAGTAACAGTTTGGGTGATGGGCAGAGACAGTCTCTGCTGCAAAGCTCAGTTATAGAAATGGGAAGGCTCCAACAGAAGTGCATGAGCAAGGTCACACATCCAGAGCAGGTGACATGCTGGCAGCAAGTGCGTTTTCCTGGACCACAGAAGATACAAGTGCCATATAGTCGTGACACTGCAGATGGCTTTTTTGATGGAAATAACTTACATTTACTGCATTAAAAATCCTTCTGTATTGCGGAAGGGGTATAAAGAGTTGTAGCACTTAGAAGCGAGAGCCAGGTCCCCTCTCTTAGTAATCGGTAGTTTCACTGTGTGGGTTGTTAGGTTGGAAGGGAATTGAAGATGCCACTCGGGACGAGAAGGCTGTGGAATTCTCCAAAAGGCATCTTGGGATCACTAAGCACCTCATCACCGTAGCCAGAGGCTGCATCCCTGCGTCACTGTACCCATGGGCTGACACATGTAGGTTCTGAGACTCACCTTGCCCAAAAGCTGTCTAAAGCATTGGCACCAGGATAAGCTAGTCATGCTGTCTCCCCTCACTTCCACACCTCACCCAGCTCATGAGAAGGTAGCATGGGTGACCTTCTGAAAGTACTGAGGTTGCACAGCGAGGGGCCTTTCTCCATGGAACTTCCATGTAGATATTTGCAGTGCAGGCTGCTCTGATGCAGATCCGGTTGGGTAGAGTCAGTGCTGCCTGGGGTGTGTTTTATCTTGTCTTGCAATAGATGTCTATAGTGGTTAGAAGAATTTCTCCTCACAGTGCCTGTCTCTCTTCACTGACTTTGAAAGGAGTCTGTAGGGTCTCTTTCAGCTGGAGCAGCACACTTACACTGATTTTTGTCTGAGTGAGATGAATCCTATCCTGAAGTGCTACCTTGAATTTGATTTAAGATCTAAAGTGACAGCTCATGTTAGTGATGAGGCAAACATGGAAACTCCACCATTCAACCTCATTATTTGACCTCAGCACTACCACTGACACTGGAACCTGAGGGATATACATAGGTTTCAACATTTTGAGAACAGCCAGATGGGGGTGGCCACAGAGTTAGTAATGAGCTAAGAACTGAGGACTGATTCCCACAGAGCATCACTTCTTACAGCTTGGTACAAGGGGAAATCCACAAGAACTCCTCCTGCTGGTGCAGTGCTCTCTAGAACTTTTCACAGCGCTGTCAGAAAGACAGAGTCCCATTCCCATTTTTGTTGGCATCAATAATATAATAGTTTATTAATTCTGCAGCAGCACAAGTTAATTGGCTGGGAATAAATTATGACTGTAGGGAGGCAGGAAAGGTCTGTATTCCTCTCACAACATTAATACATAGTAAGATTAAAGCAATTGCCATCTGATTCATGGCTCCTGCTTTCCCTGAAGTCAAGTGAGGTGGACAAAATTGTCACTTTCTCCTTCAAGACTCAAGTGTTTCCATCAACTCTGCACTTTCTTTCTGTCCTAATGAAGAGAGGACCAACAGTTTCTGCTACCCCCCAAACCCAGCCATAGGTGCTCCGAAAAGCAACAATCCACTCAGCAATCGTGGCCTTGCTTTGGGAAAACTTGCTGGAGCATTTTATCTTAGTGGATCCGGTTTTAACAAAGGACAGATAGCTAAAATTTCTCATGTTGGCTTTTTGTCGAATCTACATGTTAAAAAAAGGAATAAAGCCCTTGGGACACATGGAGCTGACTGCTGGTGAATAAAAGAGTACTGGTGCTGTTTTACTGTGTGCTGGCGTTGAAATGCTAAATAACCTGCAGACAAGAGACACTTCCAAGATGCCCTAATCAGAGAGGGCATTAGCCCTTTTCAGAAATCAGAGGAGCAATTCAATTTGCAAACAAGCTGAAAAAGTTGGAAAGCAGAAGACCAAGGAGACCACAGGGGAAACCAGCAAACAAGCAGAGTCCTCTCTGCCCAAAGGAATGAATCCTATGGGGAGGCACCTTCTTTAAAGTAGGGCAGAGATGACAGCAGAAGAGAAAGGATCATTTTCCAACACTGGAAAAATGAAAAGCTGTTCCCAGAATAATTCATGGTTTCCAGAGCAGTGGAGGGAGCGCAGGAGGAAGCAGATGTGAGGATATTGGGGGCTGCTGGTGATTCAGCTAGGTCAGTAGTCATTTTGACCTGGGTTTGATAATATTGCATTCGATAATATTGCATTCATTTTGCTCATTATTTGAGAGATATTGTGGACACAAATAAGGTGGCACTGGCTTAGAGTGTGGCAATATCTCCCTTTAGTAACTGCCCCTGGCAATGAGAATTGCCTCCCAGCTGCTCTGTTCTATTAAGTGAATTTTCCATTTCCCTGTAAGTAGAGAACACTGGCTTTCACAGTGAGAATATTTGCTTTGATTCATACAGTCTATACATCTCCTGTGTGCCTCACTGCACCAATGTATCCCTGACTGCAGTGCATAATAATGTGTAGCAGCAGTCTTGGCCACTGAAGGAAAAGCGTACATTGGATGAGAGCAAGAAGGCTGCAGCTCCATCTGTCCTGAGCTCACTGTTGTAATTTACACAGGTAAACACGGGAACAAGGGAAATGTGAGTCATTCCACTCTGATTCAGAAGGATTTTACACCGTGCCTGCGTGAATGGAAATGCCCCCAAAGAGCATCAGACTTAAGGTCTACCAACCAGCCCACCAGCTATATAAATGCATATGTCAGGTTCTCTCTCCACGTATTGTTTTGTAATACTTCACCACAATTTCCTTTTCATAGCTCTGCAATGACCATGCTCAAAAGCTAGTAATTTTTTCTCCTAAATGATACCAATTGTTCTAATAGAAGCACTTACTGCTCCCTGCAAACCTTGTCTCTATGGAATCCTTAGACCATCATGGTCAAAGCACCACTACCATTTTCTCCTCTCACACATCCTTCTTATTAGCACTCTTCCATCATACGGGTGCCTCACCACATTGTCCTCCAGGAGACTTCCAACAGCCCTTACCTGCAGACCTGTCTGCCTCCACTTTCTGCTGGCTCATACTGTGTATCATTCCCTGCCACATTCCTCTCCTCTGTAGCCTGTGAAAGAGTGTGACCTTTTGTACAATACTGCATACGAAGTCTGCTCCTGTATCTTCACTGTTCCCTCTGTAGAATCCCAGACTGATTAAGGTTGGAAGGGACCTCAAAGCTCCTCCAGCTCCAACCCCTGCCATTGCAGGGACACCTTCCATAGAGCAGTTGCTCCAAACCCTGTGTCCAACCCGGCCTTGAGCACTGCCAGGGATGGGGCAGCCACAGCTTCTCTGGGC
>JAOEHY010032259.1:4809-55018 GCA_025447955.1 Psilopsiagon aurifrons
CAGAGGAGGGCCACGAGGATGATCAAGGGACTGGAGCACCTCCCGTATGAAGATAGGATGAGAAAGTTGGGGCTGTTGAGCCTGGAGAAGAGAAGGTTGCGTGGAGACCTCATAGCAGCCTTCTGGTATCTGAAGGGGGCCTACAGGGATGCTGGGGAGGGACTCTTCATTAGGGACTATAGTGAGAGGGCAAGGAGTAATGTGTTCAAACTTAAACAGGGGAAGTTTAGATTGGATACGAAGAGGAAATTCTTTCCTGTAAGGGTGATGAGGCACTGGAATGGGTTGCCCAGGGAAGCTGTGAATTCTCCATCACTGGCAGTATTCAAGGCTGGGTTGGACATAGCCATCAGTGATATGGTTTAGTGCGTGGTGTCCCTGCTCATGGCAGGGGGTTTGGAACTAGAGGATCTTAAGGTCCTTTCCAACCCTAACTATTCTATGATGCCAGCACTTTGTCCTTTTGAGTCCTTCCCAAAGCTGTCACTAAAAACCTCATCTCTCAGCTTACAGAAGAACACGTCTGTTTACTTCTATACTGGTCCTGCCAGTGGAGCTACAAATGTCAAAACGGGACAGGCTGTCACTAGCATGCACATTTTTTCACCTGTTGGAAAGCAAACAGGCTACATGCGCTAGTGCTATTTGCATGTCTCTGCCCATTCCCACAACCTTCTTCACCTTTATTTTTTTAAGAACCCTGGCCATTTGCAGCCATATGTGTCTGAGGAGGAGTAACATCAAGCCTGTAAGAAAATGAGCCGTAAAAATATAAACCCTTAAGCACATATGCAGGCTTAGACATGAGGTTAAATATGTCAATGGCAGCAAAAACATTAGTGTTCTTAATTCATTTGGAATAAGAGGGCTGCTGTGGGAAGACCCCCTACCCTCAATAGCACAGGAAACAGAGACATGAAGAGGCTGTATCCAAATCATCTCCATACTCTGAATGCAAAACTACTACACTAGAATTATTGCATTGCCCACATAGATGTGTCAGAAGCAGGTCTTCACACTAGTACATTTCTTTGAAATATCTGGAGCACAGAATGCAAACTTTGGTGCTTGTGAAAACATTTAGGAGAGCTCACGTTGCCACTGTGGCAGCATTTTCTGTATTGACATTAGATGTGCACATTTGCACCAGGCATTTACACTAGGAACATGCTTTCTGTAAGTCCAACAGCTGTGGCTTGCAGAAACAGTGTTTCGAAAAAACAACACAACTACAATGGCTATTTCAAGAGCTGTTTATACTTTAAATAGCTACAGACAGTAGTTGAAACTGAAAACTGCCATAAAATGGGCTGTTATTTCAAGAGAACCAAGAGGTTTACTGAGTCTTTTCATCTTCAAGTGAAATGTGAGACACTGAGTTTCTTTCATCCTGATCAAAAGCAGAGCTAGTGGCGCTACATGAGACACAGCAATCCAACACCAAACCATGAATGTCAGGGTTTTTTGTCAGTGACACTGGCTCATTCCCCCTGCCTCTGCTAAGTCATAAAAGTGGGATGAGCCCTGCCACTGTTCAGCCTAATGATAATTAAGACTGCCATGTGATAAAGGAGCATTTAAGAGATGCAAAGGCATGTAATGTGCTCAGCTAGGCTCTTCTACCTGAGAGCAGAAGCAGCAGAAAAAAAGGCCATGTGAAGTTTTCAGTTTCTTATTTTTCTAATGTCTGTCTGTCTATCTATGTATCTATCTATGTATCTATGTACCTATGTATGTATGTATGTATGTATGTATCTATCTATCTATCTACCTATCTATGTATCTATCTATTTCAGATTTGGCACCACTTTTTCCTGTCACTGGAGCTTCCAGCAGATGTGCTTGGGGCAGTTTCAGCTATTTATTTGCAGAGTGCTGCAGTGAGCTGGGGCAGCATTGTAATCACAGGGCTTAGGCTTGCTCATTAACTCCCACCCACCCTAGTGCGCAAACGCTGCTGCACACCTGCATTTGAGCCACTTTATTCGGATGGAATAAATCCTTGTGGGTGTTCATCGGACAGTGGCAGTACTGCTGCTTTGCACAGGTGCAGCTATGCAGGATTCTGTGCTTGCCAACCCCTGTATCCGCAGTGCTGCTGCTCCCAGGGAGTGACTGGACACTGATAATTTGAGTAAAGATGCTGAAAGCCCTGAATCAAGGAATTATTCCTCCCCCATTGACCCCTGGTTAATAAAGTACTTAAACTTGCATGGAATTAAACAAGTGGTGAAATGCCTTCCTGATCAGAGATGGGCTACATCATATATCTAAGTGCCTTTTTGAATCAGAGCCTAATTCAGAACTGAAAAGGTATTTTGGAGTGTAGTACTGTGGTTTCATGATAAATAGTTTGGCAGCTATACCATCCTTTCCTCTCTCTCTCCTTCATTTTGGTCCGTCACCTACACTAATTCAGAAACAGAAACATTGTTCATGTGGCCAGGCTCTCAATTGGATCACAGAACTGATTTTTGACTAAAAAATAATTTAAGATTTTTAAGATTTATTTTTTTTTTAAATAGGTAAATTTACCAACTCATTCCCACCCTGGCCCCATAAACGTGTATACGCTGGGAGAATGGGGACCAGACCATGCTTCAGAGGACAGAAGTTCTTTGACCTCTTCTTCTCACCAAAGGCTTTACATAGTGAAACCAGGACTCAAAGCCCTTCCTGAATCTAGGCTTAGTGTAGTCAGAAGGTCCTAGAAGATCTCATCAAGATACCCATTATTCTAAAAATATTGACTCTACTTACTACGCTTTAATTTTGTTTTGTAAAAACGGAATTATTTTTGCATCTCCACAGATTCCCAACTATTCCTGTTTAAAACTTGAAGCATGAAACATTATTTCACCTTAAGGTGTCAATTTCAAAATTTCAATTACACATTGAATTTTCATGGAGTAACTCTCTAGCATATGTACATTCAATAGTTTTGTTATTTGAAAATCAAAAGGAAAGAAGTCAAAGACATAAAGCAAGCCTAGTGCATGGAGGAATTTCTGTAACATTAAATAAATGGGTATAAATGATAGGACACTGACATATTACTGGATTAGATTTGTAAGATATGTCTTACAGTAAATCTACACATTCAGAATTGCAAGCTGCAGAAAATGTTATGTTTTTAGCTCAAGAGCTAGTTTGCTTAGCAAATTTCTGCAAACACTTCCAAATAATGTCTTTAATCTACCTTATCCTAAATAAAGATACTAATAAAATTGGTTCAGCTCTGGTCATATCTATACGTAGCCTGATTATACATAAGTTAGCAGAATTGAGATGTTTGCTGTCTAAAACAAATAGGCAACACAGTACTTGTAAGTGCAAAAATTCCAATGACAACAAAAGCAACAGCTCTCATCATGCCTCAGAATCCTAGAGTAATCAAGGACATTTAATATTTAATATTCTTTCTTAGTGCAATCAGAAAGCCATAGAAGATATGAATCACTCCTTTGGCATTGGTTGGAAAACCTTGTCAATTTCCAGCAAATAATTAATAAGAATTTAAATAAGCATGACAAAGGAGAATTTATGTCAAGTCATGAGTTTTCAGTAGTCTAACCAAATACGGTTTTATTACATAGCTATATTTTGAATGCAAACTTCAGCCTACATTTTCAGATGTCTTGTCACATATTTCTCATGCCTGCATCCAAGCTTTCTTTGTGCTACATATTGTCTGTCACAAAAGCAAAACTCTCACAGATTAGAAATAAAAATTTGAATTGAAATAAGGTAGTAAAATTTCATACACAAGACTTTAATGTTCGTGCATCAGGTTGGGTCTTCTCAAGAGAGAGAGGAAAATAGCAAAGAGGAAACTCCAAAATCTTTAAGAAATCTTTCTGCTGTGATCTCATTTCATTGGTGCAGTTTAGAGAAAACAGAGCAGATTCTGTGCTGCTCCAGGCACCAAGCAGATCCTTATACCATGGGTTCGTTATAACTTATTTGCATTTAGTATACAAGCATGCACAGCGCAGGGCAATGTGAGCCATTGCTGCTGGATGGCACAAGAGCAGTAGGGCACCTTTGGAAACATCCACTTCTGCAAAGTACTGGACAAAGAGAGCATAGGGGGCAGTGACACAACAATAAACAGGTCTTTAAAGCGCATAACAGCAAAGAGGAAGTGTGTAAATGGCACCTTTGTTACAGAACTCAGGTATTTCTAATCAATGCTACTGTCAACAAAAGTATGTGGTCGAGTATGCACTCACACATAAATATGTATGAGAATGGCTTTACAGCAACCATAATTTCATTTGATGAGTTTGTTATTCCTGCAGCATTTAATCCATTCGAACTGCAGATTGTGTCCACTGGGGGCTTCTTACGCCCTCCTGCATTTCACCACAGAGGCTGTGGAGTGGCAATGGGACTGCAAAAAGGAGATGGAGGGGACAGACTGTCTTTTTCTTCTTCATGAGGGTGTCTAAGGAATACATACATTTACCATGGAAGAGTATTTGAAAGGGTGCGCAAGACAGGCAGGGCTGAAGAAACCTTGTATCCTGTGTTGCCAGCCAAGCTCATCCAGATAACTATCCACAGAAAAAGTCAAATAAAATGGACCTGTCCTTATGTACACCACAGTAGTTATGCTATGCCTGTAGTATGAAGGGTGGCCATGATGGTGGGTAAGGGAAACAAGCACCTTTAGGTTGCCCAAAGGAGAAAGACATATTTAGCAACCTTGGTTTGTACACACACAGACTGGGTGAATCATGTCCCTAAATTCCTTTCTGATCAGGGCCATAGTTTGAAGCCAAACTGTACAAAATTCTACCATACCTTCAGACATTGCCTGCTACAGATATGGAGCTAAATTTCTTGCCAGTGTGGGCAAGATTTCTTCCTGTTCAGCCACAGCAATAGTGGAGATCTAATACCTGCTTTCACTTGAGGGATGCCTTGGTCTTGCTTACAAATTCCCTGCATACTGCATAACTGCTGCTTAACTCCAATTAAATTAAAAGCTGCCAAAGGGTAATGAATTGTCTTTGTGTTTCTAGTTTCACACTAAACTCTGTGTTCTTCTTTCAGAATTTTTAATAAAGGAACTGTATTTTAGCAACTTTGCAAATGCTAGAGGAGAAAACAAGAATGTAAACAAAAGAGATTCTAAAGGGACAAGCTCCACATAGCAAAACCTGACCTCCCCAGAACAGAAAAGGCTGAGATATATACCTGTGGGCATAACATAGTTTCTACTTATTCCAGAATCCTGAACCTCAGATAAAGGAGAAAAAGGCAGAGTGCCTTGAATTTTGAAGTCCTTTTGCCCCAAAGCAAAGATGGTGTTCCTGCCTCACTGATCAATTTGAATGATTCTCTGAAGGCTTTGTTAATAACACTTGCAATATGTAGAATTCTTTATATTACATTCCTTTCCTTTGTTAGGCTTCATGGTTTCATCAGGAAAGCATCTCTGCTCAGCTGCCCAGAAATCACTCTTTGATGCTGTTCTGAAGGACACAAAATGACTAAAATTTAACAAAGTGAACTGAAAAACAAAAGACTGAGTTCTGGCCTGTGTTGCTGAGTAAGTGCTAGTAGCACTACACAGTGCAGATGTGAGCAGACAATACATCTCCCTCTCTAAACTAGCCTGCTTAAGAAGTGCTAGTATTATCCCAACAGCAATTACTAGGGTTAGATATTCCCTAATTAAAAACCTATGCAGCTGGGGTCTAGTCAGCTTTAATAATTAGTTGTAGCCATTTCCACCATCTTCCACCTCCACCTCCTTTCTTCGCCTCGCAGAAGAAGAGTCTGTGCATGTATGTAATTACAGGAAACATACTGCATTATTAATGTGGCTGTAGCAGACAGAAAGTTCAGGTCTACAGCTTACCAGTGTGTAAAGGTAAGTTGTAGCTACTGGCAACAGTCAGGTCACTCGTGTATTAAGTACTGAGAGTTTTCAAGAATGCCAACTAAAGGGGCTAAATAATACCAGCTATTTGGAAAAGCACAGAAGCTGGGAGGAATGATGGGTCTATCAGAGAGACAGGCAACTGTGGACAACCTGTAGGAATTATTTAAAGGACAATTAACTTGTGACAACAAGGTTGTGCATTTTCTTTGATCCACAAATGTGATTATGTTCAAATGCAATTACACAAGTTGGAAGTCTCCAGAGGATGGGCTGAGAGGAAACAGGCACAGATAGCAACATGAGACAAAGCACCCCAAATAGAGGTCTTTACCAAGCCCTTTCCCCATTGAAACAACACAGTGTTCACGGTGAGCTGGAAAAGGTCCCCATGTGTCCTGCGATTTCAAGGAATATCAGACAAGTCAGGCCAGAATGCTCATTTCCTGGCAATGCTGAACAATGTTCTATCATTACAGACATGTGTCTGTCAAGCTGGTATCTGCACACACATGCTGAAGAAATGCCTTGCAGATTTCATTTTCCAGTTATCCTGAACAACATATTATGCTGCATAGAAATACAGATACATAGCCAGAACTCCTGAAAGAAAGGCTTAGAACACCAGAAAAATATGGTGTGACTACAACAAGTAATAAAGTTATGGTTTAGATACACAGATTAAAGTCACAGAAATGAATTCAGACCTGCTACCCCAGCAGGATGTCTTTGTGCAGTCACATTTTCTTCCTTTCTTCCCCTCCTCAAGGGATTCCTTTTTTTCTTTTCTCTTTTTTTTTTCTTTTTTTGTTTCTGCACAGATTTTGTAACTCCTCACTACACCACTGAAAATGTAAAAATTGTGGAGAGTAGCAAGGAGCTAAAGCTGAAAACTCAGAAGCTTCTCCCACACACACCATTGATGTTTCTCATAGATTTCTGGGATATGTCAAAGAAATGCAAGTAGACTTCCTTCCTAATAGGGCAGAGGTGAGGACCCTCACCAGCAGCCAGAACCGAAGTGGTAGCATGAAATCTGGCACATGCAATGGTAAAGCTTTGTTGTTGCACATCACTTGTACGTTACTGAACAAGAGCTGCAAGAGGGCTGTCATGACACCTCCCATTCAGGCTGTGCCCCCTCACTTCACAACGCTGTCAGTGAGCCCTCAGTAGTAGCATTTTGCCAACAAGGAGCTACTGTTTCTTCTTCCTATCAGTTGGCCACAATGGGGATTAGGGTAAAAATCACTGTGGTCCTTTGAAGATGATTTTTTCTGGTTTGAGTGGCAACAGTTAACTATAACCTTTTCAGCTACCCACAGCCATTGACTATTTCACTACTGCAGACAGGCTTTTTAATACCACTGTGGGGAACTGTACTCAGATGACACAGAAAGATCCTTTGGTAATTATTTGGACAAATCCTATTAGGCAAGAAAGGCTTTCAATTGCTAAAACAACAAAAAAACCTTTCAGGAAAGGGGCCCAACACTTCAAATTAAATCAACACCCCTTCCATCCCAGGATAACCTGATTGTTACTGTACATAAGAAAAGTTGTGTTAACTGAAATGAAAAACTGTTTAACATTTTGAGTATTATTTTAAAATTTAAAAATGTATTTGAAATGGCTACAAATCCAAAAGACACCACTCTGCTTTCCTGCACTTATCTGATTTGCACTTTACTTGTCCACAGCTCTACTTTTGTGTATTTTCCAAGTAGCAGACAGATTTGTACAGAATGTGCAAATTTTTAAAAGGATTTTGCCTATGCTCCAAATTTATGTTTCCTAAATTTGTTGTTATTTTACTGCTATGGTAACATGACAGTGGTAGAATCGATTCTTACATGTACTGATCAGAAATTCAGCTAGAGTGTTTAAAATGACAGTAACTTGATTTATTGAGCAATAAGAGGAATTATTCCTTTATGGCCACCAGCCAAACAAGTAATCTTTTAATAAGGCATGTGCAGTCACTGCATTTCCTTTATGAGAAAAAAAAGTCAAAAAAAAGAAGCCAGTTAGAAAAAAAAATAAGTGCCTAGGCATCTAAAATGGGCCTAACTCTATATAGGCACACTCAACCATGTGTCCTTAGGCACCTCACACACTTGCATCTGCTCATGACTCAAGGCTCTTTTCCGTTCCTTACCCTAGTGAGTATTGGATGGACCAGGGCTGCTTTACAGATCTTTTTGTCATGGTAGCCTTCACCCAAGATGTAAATCACAGCTTCTGAGGTTTTTTTACAATAAACTGATATGGCCACCAATTTTTCCCCCCTTGGGAGTTTTCCTTCTTCTCTTGAGAGCACATTTTCAACACTGTGACTGTAAGCTGTTTTAGGGTGATCTTCCAAGTTCCTCTTGTTAAAGTAAGTGTCCAGCTTTACAGAGAATGGTGAAACATTCCTACACTAGAGAGACAAATGTCACTGAAGTTTCTTGCTAAGACTTTGTGGACAGTCTTTTTGGTCAATCCTTTTTCAGGAAGTATTTTTAGTTTTGAGCATCTAAAGTGTCTGTGAGCATTCACTGGAGTGCCTGCACACAAAGTTCAGAGTTCCCTCAGAAGCCAAGCCTTGGTCTGGGATTAAAAGACTGCAATGCACACTCATTCTAGTCCTACGGGATGTGTTCAGGGTTGCTTAGGAAATCTTCCCTTTCATCAGTGTCTTGCTAATATCCAATTGCTGGACTGTCTGTCTTTCGGGAGCATTCAAGAATGTGTCCTTGTGATTGGTGTTCCTGTAATACACTTATGCATTTGCAGATGTTTAGTGTCCCTCAAGTAAAGGATTTAGAATAATATAAGCAGGATTGCACATCTGTTAGAGACTCTGGTAAACAGAATAGGAATGTCTGATGCCTGACCAGCAGCACTGAGTAGTGTTTGCCCTGAGCAGGAGCATGAAAACACAGGAGAGAGATGCAGATGCTTTGTGGGACCTCTTTCCTTGATTTATTTTGCAAATACAAGTAACTGCAAGAATTCTCTGTAGCCTCTCACACAACTGAAACAGAGTGAAATATTTTCGTAAGTGGAGGGAAATATTTTCCTAAGGGGTGAGAGAATGTGAGAAAATCTCACTCCCACAAAACTACGGATGTCTCAGAAATACCATGCTGCTGTCAGTAATTAATGAATGTGTTATAAAACTCAAGTAACTATCTTCAAGCCTGTCTTCTCTCCAGCTGTCTTTCTAGCTGAGTTCAAACACATCATTTAATAAATCGATTCCTTCCCCCTTCCTCACAAGCATTCCTATTTAAACATCTACATTTTCTTGTAGTAACATTATGCATTGTGTCTGAAATCGACATGATCATGGAAATTCCCAAAGGAACCTGCAGCATGGCTCATGTTGCTCTCACTGCACAGGAAATGCAACCGTTGTTACTCATCCTTCCTCTATAATGAAGAGTCAGATTCATTGCCTTGCTGTGCTGAGGAGGAAATTGCTGCATAATCTCCTTTCACAGCTAGACAATCCCCTCTTTCCAAAGCAGGCTAAGCATGCAAATTCTCTAGACATATTTGATGAATTTCTAATCACAGTGGGTGAAACAACAGGGCAAAGGCAAGTGTCAGTGACAAAAGCCTTGTGCTGGCTCCCTACTGAAGACATTGTTTTCCTTGTATGTTCACCCACATATTAATTGTGGGTTATACATATTAATTGTGTCTGCTTTGGGAAAAATAAACCATTATCAGGTCAAACTGTGGCCAGTCTTAAGGTCTGTTAGAAGTCTTGAAAAGACCAGCATACACATCCTTCTCAGCACTTCATATGGGCTGCAAAAATGAGATCTCCTGGTTTACCATCTTACAGGACCACTGTAGTTCAGGAAGTGCCTCTTGAAGCACAGCATGTTCCCTTCTGTCTCTCAGACTAAGATAGGGACCTCTGCAGGCTGCAAACAGCAAGCCAAGTTATGCCTCTCCAGCCTGCCAGATGATTTTTTAGCCTTCTGTAGTTAGATTTTCCTTTATGGGGAAGAGACACATTTCTTTCTTCCATGTGGGAACAGGTTAAAAAAAATAAATTCTTATCTGCCATTGAGAAACGTATTTTCTCAGCCCCTCTTCAGATCAAGTTCTTAAGGAAATTTTGAGAAAAGATTTGGTAGTTGCCTGGAAAATAGGAGCACGCATTCCCCTGCTGCGCTAACAAAAGCAAATGCTCTTTATGCAAGGGCTAGTAAATCTCATGCTTCAGCATATAAGTCAGTCGTTAATCAAAAGAGGGCAAGGATAACATTTTCTAGTAACAAAACAAGTCCACAGTTTGACCTGAAAACTATTTTTTGCACCTTTCTCTACCTTTTCAGCCTCGCTCACAGTCAGAGTCAATAATCAGTAAAGCACTGACATATTCTGGTTCTCTATATTCCCACATCAATCATGTGTGACACTCTTCAAGGTGTCTAAAAGAGCATGTGACTCCAGCCACAATATTTGATTATGTAGCTTGCTTGTAATTGCTTCTAGTCAATGTACATAAGGGATGAGGAGAGGCAACAGACCAAAAGAAGATTACACTACACTTAGTGGCTTAGGGTTTAACATCTGTTGTCCCTAACTGCTCTGGGTCTCTAAGGTGGGAGAAGCCCTGGTCTGAAGTCATGGGATGTGGTGGCCTCACAATGAGGAACCCGATCCATGGCATAATGGGGTTCTGTCTGCTATGGGAGAGGGGGAGGGAGCTGGAGCCAACAACTAAACAAGTTTATAGAAGAACTAAGTCTCCCTGCAGATCTATCAAGAGAAAAACTAGGAGTCAGAAAGGCTGAGTTACCTCTCATGGTCCCGGCTCAGGGAAAACTCGTTTAGCAGAGGCATCATCTTTCTGTTGTGCCTTTCCCCCAACAGCCCCTGAGGCACCAGACAGACCACAGGGCTTGGTGGGCACTGGGGCTGGCCAGCCTGCCTGCTGCTGCATGTCTGTGATTGGTCTGCCTCCCCATCATCTGTGAGCATGGGCTGGCAGCAGAAATTCTGCTCTGCAGCACATGCTGTTTTCCAGAAGGAGCCTTTCCTCCCTGTCAGGTAGAGGAGGTACAGCAGCATGAGTGCCTCACATGAGGTCAGTTTGACCAGCTGACAGCCAGGGCTCTTGTTCAAGAGCGGATGAGATTTCAATTCTGACAGGTGGTATTGTTCATAGAAATCGTGCTGAAATCAATTGGGATTACTGGTTTTTGCAGAGCTACTGATGGCTAAGACATGATCATGATTAGGGCTGAGGAAGAAAGAGCTCTCAGAGATCAGAAAAGCATGTAGAGCTCCTTAAAGACTCACTGGACCTTTATTGGCCAGCATTTCTTGTAAATGCTGCAATGTACTTTGTCACAGTGACAATTTCCTATGATAATAAAAGGGATGCCAAGAATATGGGTATTTTTAAGAAATGAGCAGTGAGATCTGTTTGAGACAAAGGCTCAGCAGAAGAGCCAGTTTATATACACACACTCTTCTTTCTGCTTAGACAAGCCTTTCTGCACTTCACATCCGCTTAATATCAGGATACAGCAGAAGAACTTGAGAGCAGCAAGTTAAAACAAGCAATTACCAATTCCCCACTTACCCCTAGTACAAAGCGTTAGCTGATGCCCACTTCCTCTTAAGCAGCTTTTTTAAGAATTCTTTCTTCCTTAAGAAATTTCAAGAATTTTCAATAATCTTGTGCTAGTGCATCAACTATAGCTAATGTTATTCTACTACAGCTACTGACCCCACATCTTGATCTGAAGATCCTACAATAGTCAGTATATTTGGCTCACTCCTTTTGATTATTTTTTTCTCCATCCAGAGAAAACTCTCTATCCAGTACTTCATGCATGCTGATTTTGGGTTATTGCAAATGACAGTCTCATACTTTATATTTACAGATAATGAATGCTATTCCTCAAGATGTAACATCATCCAGAGGAACAGATTCCTAGTGAATTAAAAGGAAAGAATCTCTCTCCTGTACCTGGCCTTTCCTACTGGCCATCTGCTAATAGTGCTCATGTGTGTATAAAATTCATTTGCACATTTAAATTGAAAAACTCCATTTGCTCAGCCTGCCTATAACTGTGCTCTCTTGCTGGGATGAATATTAGGTCTCTGATGCATGCATATTATCCAGTGAACATATAATTGCAAATGCAGTCCACATCCAATTATCTAGAGTTTTACTGCATATTTTCTCCTCATAACTCAAGTAGTAAGTACTACAACACATTAGCACTCCAGGTGTCCATTTGGCTGGAAGAATTAGTAGCGTGCTGGCATTTAGCTCCTGTCCTCTAAATTGTAATTCACTTATGGCACTGCTGCCAGCAAGAGAGGTCACTTATACACTTGGTGCAGGATACAGACACTGTGGGGAAGATACCAAAAATCCTCTGAATCCAAGCGAAACGTGCAACTAGACTAATTAAGGCAAACAGTCCCTAAACCATGTCTAATTTCCTCTCCTCTGGCTCCAGGAATGTGTTTTACTGATGCATAGCCCAAATATGCTGGCTGAACACATGTGGATAGCATTTCAGACTTGTTTTACCTCCCATGAAGCTCGGGATTGATCTTCATCTCTTTGGGATCACAGCTATATTGGCTTGACGACTAGTCTACCAAAAAAGATACAGAATCCATACACACAGCGTTCCTTCCCTGGACCCACCTTAACCTCCTCCTCTCTCCAAAGTGATAAATATTCAAAGGTGTTACAAGCATCTACTCTGCAGATGTAGCTTGCTTAGAAACCAGGGACAGCACCTGATTCAGAGCTCAATTACCAGAGAAGTGAAACAGCAGTTCTGCATCATGACAGACAGACATGAATTTGACTGAGCTGCATTGCTGCTCAAGGCAATTCATCATCCTTCCTGCAAAATTAGTGTTTAAGATTCTTCTGGCCTCTTGCAGACTCTGAGACAACTGTTATTCTACTGTCTGTCAAGTATCAGTTGCCATTGTGGCCGTTAATGGGTTTTGTGTAGATCATTAAAATATTCAAGAATTATGCATAGCCTGAAGCTTGTTTTAAGCCAAAGATTTCCCCAGTGGGAAATGGAAGGAAAGAGCTGTTTCAGGGAAATAATAAAAGTTAATAAAAGTCATACTAAAAGTATAAAAAGTGAAAGATTAGACTACAATACGATTTCACTGTGCGTCCTCCTGTAGAGTCACAGGAATCACCCCATGTTTTCATTGCTTTAAATAACATGAAATACTGAGAAATTCAAAACAGTAAGTGCTAGTTTTGGACTTTCATAGAAGGGAAAAAAAAGTGTGTGTGTGTGTGTGTGTGTGTGTGTGTGACATTTAATTAGGCTAAAGTACCAGGCATTTAAACCTACCTTTCTCTCAGAACAGCAGCTAAACTGTTGAACTAATGCCCCACAGCACTAGGCATCAGTGTTTAAAAGCATACTGAAGAATTTTATCTACAACTGAGAGAACACTCTCAGTTACTCTACCTAAAAACACAGACATTTTAAACAAATGAAAGCATTGCATGTGGTTAGCTCACTTCTAATTTGAGAAGACTGGAAGAAATTCTGCCACTGATAATTTGTGCCACAATTGGCAGCAGTAGATCTAATGGGTAGCTTTCTACAATGTACAGCTACCTCCGTGTCTTTCACAGCTAGATATCTGCCTGCAAAATAGACATTATTGAAAAAATGCCCTCAAATTTCTTCCCTGGAGTCTGGCTTATCTTAATAAACCTGCTGAAATTCTGGAAAGCTCATCTAAATACCTGTCAGATGCTTGACTGTGTTACTAAGAACCATATTTCAGATAATTGTGAATATTACCAGAAAAATATCAGTAATAAAGCTCAGATTTCATTCTATAAACCTCAGGAAAGCAATGACTGAATTAACTTCTGAAGGGCTATTACCACCCCATATATAAATGCTAAACTTGAAGATAAGCTCAGTGTACATGTTTTTTGTAAATGCTTCAGGCTGCAGAGGTGTCCAGTCAGATTCTTTCTGACTCAACATCAATTCTGAACATTTACAGCTCAGGAGCAAGAAGCTTTTCTGAGTTGAATAAACAGAACAGAAACAAATGAACAAACAAAAAAGCCAAATGCTCAGGCCTGGAAAAACAGTTGTCTCCTCTGATGGCTTGGGACTGGAGTGGAGTATGTGTTGTGTCATCTCAACCATGGTTGCTAAACTCAGGAAGGCTGAGGTGTAACGCCAGCTGTTCTGTGTCCCCCAAGTACATCATGGTAGGGAAGGCTTGGGTGGGATAGCTGGCCTAACAGCTCAAATGTACCTACATTGCTCAGTAGCAAAGGGATCATGAGGTCAGTCCAAGGACAAGTATAATAGCTAGGCTACATCCACCTTATATATCATTTAACTGTGACTTTACCCTTCATTAAAAATAATTTACCTGTACGCTTTTTCCAGTTCACAGTGCCTAAATTCTGGGAACATTGTGTCTTTCCCCACTCAGGCAGTGGTTTTATGGCTTTAATATGGCTTTATGATGAATTTTCTCTGGTACGGTATAAAGGAACCTGGGAGTGTTTGGGGGTTGCAGTGTCTGTTGAGACGTGGAAGGACTTGCTTAGGGTGACAGGAGTCAGACTTGTAGGGTGGAACCTATACTGCCTCCTTGGGAAAGGTCTTGATATACTTTATTTTTTGTACTATGCTGAGGTGTCTTGAAAAGTGGTAGTTGACATGATCCAGAATGACACAAGAAAGCATGTTAATGATGAAATGGGTAAACACTGCTCTAGCATTCCAGCTCACTCCTCAGCTTCACTCCACTTACCACCCTAGGTTTACCCTTTATGATCATCCATCATAAATTAGAAATGCCCCATGCTGTTTTAGCTTGCAACAGGATTAATGCAGTTTGGAAATTGGAGGGCTGTGAAAAGTTTTCTTCCTTGCAAAAAGCAGATTTGTGTAGACGGGAAAATTTGGTTTTATTTTGCCAGAAGATCTCTGACAGCTGGATACTGTGATAAATAAAACTGCTAGTAAGTCCTGTGAGCTCTATACATCCATAACGAAGTTGAAATGACTAGCATGAAGAGTGGGCTGTCTGGAGAAGAAAATATAGTGAAGAAATGCAAGAGCCTTTATGTATGTATATATTCACTGAAAGAAAGCACTGACATCCATCAGACATGATTCATAAAGGACAATCACTGCAGGGCATAGCTTCATTTTAAAATAAAAACCAGAATGGGGTGTTCTTGCCATGCATTTTCTTGCTACTGCAGATGTCAACTCAAAATTACTGACTTGATGACTACTGCTAAATAGTTGGGAAGATGCACACCTAGAAGGAACTTAAGACTGAAAAAAGCTGCTCTTTAATTGCTGCAGTGACTACACTTATTCCTTCTCCTCTCTGTACGGGGAGAAAATGTCAAGAAGAACAGAAACCATTAGGAACCTGCAAGAACATTTTGGTAATGAAAGTCACAGAAGATTTAACTTTCCCACTTTGCATCCAATTAGGAGAGGTTACCTAAAGGCGATTTAGAAGAGACGTGAACATGAAGGAAGCAGTGGTAATTTCTTCCTGAGAGTTTAGCTTGGCTCTCACTGCACTGTTAGAATACTGCTAGAATAAGAATGTAAAAGCAGAGTATTGCTTTTAATTTACTTGGTAGGAACTGTCATAGTCTAAATTGAGTCTCAGCCATAGCATGCCACAGCGTTTTTTGAGAGGCTAATGAGGAGACACAGTGGTGGCTTTTCAAAGCCATGCATTTAAGAAAAGATCACCTTTATGTATACAGTGCTCTGCTTACAGCTTTTGAAATACAATTTCTGTCATGCTGTTTGCAATTTTTTACGTGGTATTAAAGTTATTTATCAAGGGCTTATTCTTAAACTAATGGAAACTTATTCAAAGCCGTACACTTTACTAGTTATACTGAAGATAACAGCATAATCTTCTGTTCAGCTTTTATCTGCTCTCATCTTCTATAAACAGATCCAATCAAATACTGAGACACTTGCAGTTATTAAAGAAGTAGGGACTCCCTGGATTCCTGCTCAAAAATATATAAAGCCTAGGAGAGAGAACTTCTACTATTGCTTCCTAAGCAACAGGGGAAGTTTCCTATTGCTTTCTAAGAAATTTTGTTCCTTCTCCCTAGAAAACAGCATCTGACTTTTGTGGTTGACCAGAGCAGCCTGAATTGGAAGCTCAGCATGAAAACAAAGCATTGAACTTAGTCTCAGCTTCTTTGGTTTTCATTCATTTTGTATTTCTGCTTCGTCACAGACTTCTACTGCCAGATCAGGAACTTGAAACAAGCCTTCATGGATGACAGCCCTGCTATTCCAGAGTATCTATTTACAACCAATGCAGCCTAAGACCTCCCCCTGGAATAGAAAACCCAGAATACACCATCTAAGAAAGCTAGCTCTGTGTGCCTCTCTGTCAAAGAGGAACGAGAAAACCTCTAGGCATGCTGGGGTAATTCAGATTTGGAAACTCAAATTCCCTTTAGGACTTTCCTCTTTGTTGGAGCTTTCCTACCAAAGCTTAAACAACAGAACCATCCCTTCTATAAACAAGCAAGGGGCCTCAAGGGAGCACAAAGAACCTTGCATTGGGAATCTGTGTTAACACAGCATGTGTTAATATGGTGTGTCAGGGCAAAATCTCTTTGGGGATAAGTTGGTATTGGGACAACAGGTAGAAGATGAGGAGACAGAATTTCTGGGCTATAGGGATAAGCTGGGAATTCCCTCGCATTAAGAAACAAATATTACTCTGCACCTGTGCTCATACTCATTGATTTTGTCTGTTGCATCAATCTTCTTTCACACTTGCTCTGAGCTCTTTTGTTCCTTTATGTTTTTGTATAAAGCACTGCCATTCTTGATTTCAGCATGGTTAATGAGGTATTTTGATTTGCCAGAATGCCTGAAATAGATGCGTGCATCTGCAAAGGTCACGTATTCCACGTTGTTCACAGGTCTTTGCCCAAGTAGTGTCATTGCCTGTCATGTACCTTTATTCAGTAGGAACTACCCTCGTGCCTCAAAAATTACATGAAAGAGAGAAGATTTCCAGAAGGCTGATTCAATTCCACAGAGTACGTTCATAAATTGCCATCTGGAAAGAGGATAGGCAGCAGGGAACATGAGTCCTTGAGCTGTTTTTGTCACACTGACAGCACCAGGAACTTCTCCCCATGGAACATACAACAACCAAAACAGCAAGGCCAGACCATCAGCACATCCCTGTGCTACAAGAGCTCTTGTCCTCCCGTGATGATGCCTCAGCTGGGCATGTAGTAAGTGTCACTTCAGCATAGTGGGGAGAAGAAGTCAGAAAGACATAAACTGATGCTCTGTTAGAAACGGTTTTGCCACAGTTAGACCCTCTGGAAGACCCTCTAAGAAGCCAGGCCTTACCAGCAGTGTCTTGAAGCCAAATTCCCATATGACTAACAGGGTCCCAGAAACAGAGTTCCCGACATACTCAGGGATCCTTAGGAAACCTAGGGATGAAGCCTGCAGTGTCCCATGTCTGAGATTCAGCTAAGGCAGCAATTAACAATGTGGATTTTGGCCAGCTACCCTGTTGTGGGGGTGTCCCCTACTTCATCAGTGAGGATACATTGAGTTTTTTAAAAGGCAGTGGGAGGTGTGTCTGTACAATTATTTCAGAAATATTACAAACAACAGAAACATTTGAAATAGGTTTTGTAACTTGTATGGCAGCAGAGGAGACTGCTGGTACTTCTTTCATGGTGTAATCCATGACCTTAGGAAGCGCATTCTGAAATAAACAGATCCAAACCATTGCCTTCACACTTACGCGTATATATTTTCTAAACTTATGTATGTATGCATATTTATGCATAAAACACTACTGCCTCATCATATACAGATGCTGGGGCGATTGCTAGCCCTATAGATTTATTCTTATATGCACATAAGTTTGTCATATCTGTGAAATTTAAACACAGAAAACAGGATTTGACATGCCAGATCAAATCGTAGGGTACTGAGATTACCACTGCATTGTGTACTGTGATTAGTGTTACAATGGAGAAAGAAACTGCAAAAGCTAAAACACTGTGCTAGGTTTTAACAGGGGATCTTCACTTCATCTCTGCTGTTAGTAAAATTTTACTAACCAGGAGGCTCAAACTCATTTTGCATTAAACAAGAGGTAGCTATCCAACCCTGCCTTTGCTCACTCAATGTGTTCTTAGAACACAGCAAAAGCTTTTCTCCAGAGGTGGTTATTCAGAAGAATGAAACAACTGAAATAATTAAGCAAAATGCATCAGATGGTGTAGTATTTTTCTCTGACCTACTGTCCCACCAAAGCATCAGGTAAATCGCTCTGTTATAGAAGTAGCCTCTCAGACTGTGGAACAGATAAGTTAAATGGTGACAGTTGAGGATGTCAGACTGACTTATTGCAAGAGCAGGAGTTGGGAATCCAGCTGTGCTAGCATATCTGAAACTTGAGTAATTGCCTTCAACATCTGAATTCCTTCAGCTTTTTCAATTGGTTACAGTATTCTCCCCTTCCCAATCTGCCCCAAGTGACTCTCCTCTGTTACTAGATTCTCTGAAAACAATTCTAATCTTTCACCCAAAGATAGCTGTGTTCCAGAAGTTACTGAGATGCTACCAGTGTATTTAGGTTTTTTTGACAAAACCATGGAGCTTTTTGGGGATGAAGGAAGTTAAACACATGCTCAAAGGTTAGGCAGCATTCCCTGTATTTTTTCTGATCCTTATACTGTGCTGCAGCTTTGTCCATCTTTTTTGTCTGTCCATTGCAAAGGGAATATTCGAAACTAATATCTGTCAAACTCAGAACAAAATAAAGCCAACAAAACAGGGTAAACTGAATTAATGCAGAAACCCTGTATGTACTACATGATGTTATTCTGCAAGATATCTGGTCACCAAGTCACACTGTCTCTTAACTGTAGTTTTTCAGCGGAGTTTCACTCTTTATCTGCATTTTCTTGATTCCACGTGTTTGGGCTAAACATGAAAGACAAGCGTGCTCCTGTAGGTAGTGCAAGTGTAGTAGCTATTAAAAAAATAAAGACATCTAACTAAAATTTCAAACATTTTTGGAATTCCAAGCAATTTTGGAATTTTATCCAAACATCCAAAATTCCAAAAATTCCAGACAGTGGACAACTTAAGGGATTTAAGAACTTACCAATCAAGATGACCCTTTAAGCAATTGCTTGAAATAGCAAAAAATTCAGTTCTTTACAGGCTTGGATAAGTATCCTGAAGGCAGAAGAAGCAGCCACATAAAACCTATATCATTTGGGACCCAAACTTTATACCTTCCATGCACACTGATTTAGGTTTTTATGATTCTTAGACAAAATCGGTACTTTTTGAAAGTGAACTACTGTCAGGTTCTACATAAATAAATACAGGGGAAGAGGACAAGGTTCATTTTAAAAGATGAAGAAAACTTGCTTGTTAAGATTTTAGGATACAGATGAGGTACTGGGCAGGCTGTTTGCCTCATATATGCAAAAAAGTTCCTGTTAAAAATATTCTATAAACCAATGGCCCTAACACTGTGTCATAGATGATTTTACTGGCTCAGCATGGAACATTTTTATCAAAATATCTCAGTATTGTACTTGAGAAAATGTGACAGGCAAAAAGCCTTTTCATATCGCATTTCTATGTGGTGTATCTGCTCTTCATTTAGTACGCAGTTTGTAATCTGTTACTGCATCACAAGCAGATGAAGCGCTAGGCAGGTGCTTGGCTCAGCCAGGCTTGGTGCTTGGAAGTTGCTAATTCCAGAGAGAAGAAATGAGCAGTCCAACCTGACATGATTCTTTTTCGAATAGTCTTTCTTTTTTAAATATCCATGCAAATGTTACAGGCCAGCATGAAAGTCTGTGGTAAATTAGAATAAAGTCATCTTTAGGACAGGTGACCAACACTGAGTCTTTCCCTCCAGCCAAAAGCTAACCAAACCTGCTCTGTACTCTTCTGAAAAAGAAGCAATAAGCAAGCTGGGGTCAGCCTTCTACTTGGTATTCATCCATGCTCCTGCTTCCAGCTGGGCATCATATCAGCCTGCTAGATAGTAGACAGGAGTATGCATAATGCAGAGAATATGCTCCAAGCCGATTAAGTACCACAGTTTCTAGCTCACCTTCTTGTGCAAGCAGAAGGCTCTGAACTGATAACCCCAGTGTAAAACAATCAGGTCTGAAATACTGAGTACATCATGTGCCCTGGTTTTTTGCTTCACAGACATTTTAGGGAGCAGCCCTTAGTGGGCAGCATAAATGAGGACAAGAAAGTAATGCTGCAAGGTGAAACTAAGCAAATGTTTCTGTCTTTGATGGAGTTTGAAACACACTCACACAGGCAGTGGGCATTTTCTACCCTTCATTTTCTACAAGTGTTCAAGCTTTTGATGCAGTTTAGTCCCCAGGGTGTGGGTTTCCAGACTGTTGCTCTTCATAGAAACAGGAAGCTGAAGTACCACATCACTACTGGTCCGCACACCCCTTCTCTGCTGGAGATGGTTGGCAAGCAACAGAAGCTGTGGTCATTGTAAACAGTCTGTATCCCATCACATTCTCTCTTTTCCCTCTTGCACTACACAAAGGTTTCTCCATGTCATAGTTTAAGCTCAGCTGGTAACTCAGAACCATACGGCCGCTAACTCAGAACCAACCACTCAGCTGCTAACTCACTCTTCCCCTTCTCCCCTCCCCCCAGGTCCTGGAGGAACAGGGAGGAGAATCGAGAGAATGTAACTCCCACGGGTTGATATAAGAACATTCCAGTAACTGAGGTATAACACAAACCACTGCTGCTACCACCAGTAATAATAATGACAAGGGAAATAACAAGGGAAGAGAATATGAAGCTAAAAGAGGAAAAGGAAAAGAAAACAATGAACACAAGTGATGCACAATGTCACTGATCACCACCCGCTGACTGATACTCAGCCTGACCTGAGCAATGACCTGGGTCTTCCAGGTAACTGCCCTAAGTTTATATACTGGGCATGACGTGCTGTGGTATGGAATACCTCTTTGGCTAGTTTGGGTCAGGTGGCCCATCTCTGCTTCCTCCCTGCTTCCCGTGCCTCTCCTCAACTGGCAGAGAATAAGAGACTGAAAATTCTTGATCAGGGCAAACACTGTTTAGCAACAACTGAAAACATCAGTGAGTTATCAGCATTGTTCTCAGACTAAAGTTGAAAACCCAGCACTGCAGCAGCTACTATGAAGGAGAAAAATAACTGTTACAGATGAGCTCAGGACATTGGAAAATATCTACACCAGGCGGCTGTATGCAGTGCTGATGACATTAATCTAGAAAAACTGATTGCTTTTGGATTTCTTTCCAGTTATGTTGTAACACAAATGCAAGCTTTGGGACCACTTTTCTAAAGAATGTATGCGATTTTTGCTTATGAGGGTGAGAAGCCAAGACTGCTTTAACAAGTCCCAGAAGAGTAAGAAGAGCACCACATTTTCATTCTCTATTCCTGAATACATAGTTGACTAAACTCATAAAACCAAGGCACTAAGGTGAATTTTCAGATTTGGTTTTTGCCATTGCAACTCCTGAGCAGAAGAAAGCCATAAGGTCACAAGCACTTGTTTCAGAGCGTTGCAGTCCTGGAAACAGGAGGAAAAATGTTTTACAGTGCCAAATCCTTCTAAGGTGCTTAAGAATGGCCTCTGCAGTCCTTTGAAGTGAGAGCACTCAGGGCTCCAGTTGCTGTTGGTTTGTCCACTTAATTCAGCAGGAAAAACTGTATTACAGGGAGCTCCATTGTCAAGGAAAATTAAAGTTGCAACTTAGGTTTCAATGGTACACAGTACAAGATGAATATATATGTAGCGATCCTAGATCTGGGGTGGAAAAGAAGGTGAGAAGCTTTTCTACCTGACAGGGGCATCATTAGCAATCAAAGTCTTAGGCTATGAAACGACACAAAAGCCTGAATTTCTTTCCTCCTCCCATGGATTACAGACCCTCCAGTGGGATCACTAGCACTGTATGTGAAACTGGGAATACATCACACTCTTTCCTTTCTCCTTTACTTAAGAATGGAGGCCCACATTATCAAAACAGTCTGGATTTTGAGGAGTGTAGGTATATGTGCACATGAAAGAGCTGAGGGAGCTTCTGTTTTGGTATATCTGCTGTGGAGTGTCCTAGAGAGATCGGATTTTTTTGAAGCTCTTAGGTTCCTGAATGTGTCTGCCCCTGAACTCCAAGAAAGCAAAGCATGACACCCCTGTTCACTTGGGAAAGCCCCAGGGAGGAAGCCTGAAGAAATTGGCTGTTCTCAGGTCTTTCCCAGTGTC
Organism: Psilopsiagon aurifrons; assembly: GCA_025447955.1. Lineage (NCBI taxonomy): Eukaryota > Metazoa > Chordata > Aves > Psittaciformes > Psittacidae > Psilopsiagon > Psilopsiagon aurifrons. The sequence goes on from JAOEHY010032259.1 coordinate 27,042, forward strand.
TGTCCAACAGTGATAGTGCTGGCATGTTCTCTGAAACATCTGCTATTCTCTGAGGAGTGGAAGGAAACAGTTTATTTTATCCCCTGTATCTGTTAAAAGATTGACAATGACAAGTGTGAAATGGACATGTCCCACTGAAATTCAGAAAAAAAACCTCTAAGCAACTTCAGAATAAGTATGTGGACTCAACTTCGCCATTGCTCTGTAGTGTGAGTAGATACTCACATCTGTCAGCAATAAGTGTTGGCTTTCTCCTGTTTTGTAGTGCCTTTCCTACCCAGCATAGGCAGCAATATCCACTACTACTCTCCCTTCTCCAGTACTTGTTTCAGTGACAATAATAGTACTACTCCGGATTTCCATCATTACAACTGAGTACAGAACAGAAAGAAATGACTGTTTCAAATTGCTTCAGGAATTATTCCTGCCTAACCTGCTGCTATGCATCAGACGAAGAAGAAGGCCAGAATTAACTCTTCTTATTTTGTTGATAGAAAGCTTTTCAGGCTTTTAAAATAACCTATCAGATTTCTAAAATTCCTTCAATACCCACTTAAAACAGTAATCAGATGAATAGATGAGAAGAAAATTTACAAAAATAAACCTCTTATATCTCATATAAATTTTAAAAAATGCACAAAATACTGTGTCCAGGGATTCGATTTTGAGCAGTCTTCCTTATATTCCTACATGAGGGAGCTATTAGATGTGAGTTAAGGGCATCTACGTATAGTTCACTATAGAGTGCATATCACATTTTATAACAACACTAGAAGTGTCAGGGTGGATTGGACAGTTGATTTATCTCACCTGCAATTCTATTTCTGGAAGCCAGTAATACTTAAAGCTTTAGAAGAAGGTCAATACCCCATCTCCTGAAGCCCTGCTGAATTTGATTATGTGAAATGTCCTTCTGGACTGCTCAAAACCAGGATAGGAAAATGGCGGATTTGGGTCTAGTAAACAGCTGGAAAGTGCCTGATGGTTCTCAGGGGTGAACATGTACAGAATTATGGCTGTAAATCATGCTTCCCTGGGAAGCACCACTACGTGGAAGAAAAGAGTCACCTTCCTCACTGGTACCCCTGCAGCAGTCAGTGTTCTTCCAGGATGAGCAGAGAGATAACCTCTCTTCTACAGGAAGGGAAATATTTCTGGTTCTCTGTCCCAGCTGAGGGGAGACATGGCAAAAGAATGTCCCTATCTTCCCCATCTTCTTCTCAACGGCAGTCACAGGGGAAAGAACCCAAGGAGCTCTAACATGCACCAACTGGCACAGAGATGGAAGGAAAAGCACTGCAGCTAAGCATGGCTGGATCTGAGGGTGTTTCAGCTATCCTAGGGCTAGGAGCTCTGCAGGCAGAGGCAGGACAGTGTTTGAAGTCATACATTGACTGGGGAGGGCAAGGCAGGCAATTGCAGGTAGGAAACAATGGAACAGTTTTCTCCTCCTTTGCCCTGCTCAAATGTGAGCTTTGACTTCCTGAAGGAAGGTGCTTAGCCCTTCATATTCCCACTCAGCAAAGAATATGGCCCTCAGAGTTATAATATATAACAAATAACAACTGAATCTTTTGTGCAGGAATTCTACCCAGTCACTCCCAATACCTTATTGGAGGTTCAGATAGGAGCGCATTTTTTCTGAGCTAAGAAGTGAGAAATGTACCTGAGGGTCTTGCCAGCAATAATTTAAATATCTTGTATATACTTACAGGAGGAAGTGTTTGTTCCTTCTGTTGAAGCTTGTATCCTAAGCGTGGGTTCTGCAACACACACAAGTAACAACAAAGGTGTAAGAATACAGCCACAGCTACACTGTTATATTGGAGGAGCCTGAACATCATCCTCCAGTAGAGCTTTCTTTTTTTTCAGTAATCAGAAACCCGCCAAAGCGGAGAAAAATATGAGATAGTTTGAGAAAAGAAAGAACTTCAAAGTCAGTACAGCATGTCCCAGGCACACTGTGAATAATCAATTACAGCAAAAATGCTCTGTGGTCCTGGGAGGGAAGGCCAGGAGAAAACTGTGAAGAGAGAGCAAAGTTTTCAGCTGTTTGAGAAGGCATCAGAGGAGAGTGGAAAACAGTGGGTCTTGAAGCTCCACATGCTGACCCAGTAAACACTATCTTCTTATCTTCTTCTCACATAATTCCCAATAGACAGCAAGGCCTCCAGGTCTATCATAGCTAAGGCTAAGAACCTTTGTGGCTTAAAAGAGAAGAGAGTGCATGGGTGTCACCACCTCTACAAAGAGGTGGGAGAGCAGGACACATTCCAAAATGGGACATAGCACCAGTGCCAAAGTGGTTCCAAAGAAAGGAAAAAGAAACATTCTCAAGATGTCTAATAATCTTGTAGGATAGCTAAAGGAAACAGATCTCAATACAAATCACATAAAGGAAGCACTCAGAAAAGTTAAATGGAAGGAGCAAGCTAGCCTGGAGCTAGCGCTGAACCTACTGAGCTGTAGGAACCCAAAGCACACAGCAAATCAGGGCCATGCATTTGAGTGGCTGCAGGGACTTCCACTGTCTTAGAAGTCCAGCAAAAGTGTCATGCATGAACGAAGAATTCAGGAGTGTGCTTGAGCAGTATTATCAGGTGGAAGGAAGAGTTTGCAGAGAGAGCACTTTGCCGAAGGTGGTAATTTGACATGCCACTGTGGAGAGGAATGAAGACAGAGTGGCTAGCAAACAGCCCAGGGATCTTAGGTAGCAGATCAGATATACTGCATGCTCTGTGGTGAAATATTTAACAACATGCTACATTAGGCAGAAAAGATAAATCTGTTGCCCAATGGACTTAGTTTTTAGACAGAGTTAAACCACACTTAAAAGCTAAGACTGCTCTGCCCTCCTATCACCAAATACTAAATGCAGCGATATTTCAAGAGACTTAGCTCCTGGCGATTTAAACACCACCGTCTCACAATAACCTATCTCAAAAAAGTAACACACCAACAACTTCTTTGCGTTTGCAAGGACTGGAAAAAATTAGCAGTGCCCAAAATTTCAGATACTATTGGTAAGCCTGAGACTCGTAGTGGCAAAGAAAACTGATATGGTCTGGGTCCAGGGCTGTGTGAGAACAGTGGGAAAAATGGCACCTGGCTGGGCTTGAGCCTGAGCAGGTCTGTGCTCCCACCAGGTAGCAAAGACCTACTCAGAGCTTCATGAGACAGTCAGCCACTGAGTGCATTGCTTTCTGCTCTCCTTCAGGACAATAGCATGATGAGCCACTTGGCATAAAATCTGCTGGTGCAGTGATTACTCAGGAATGCAGCCAGCTTTTTGAACATCCCGGCCTCCTCCTCTTCAGTGGCACAATAGCAGTAAAGAGGAGAACAGTACTGTAACAGCAGGCACTGGAAAGGACATAAGCAGGGAAAGAGACTACTCAAGAAATTTAGTTCATGGGAAAGAAGGGAGTGAAGTGCAGAGACTGCATTTTTGGTGTACAAGGAAGAGAGCAAGGCGAGCCCAGTGGAGTCAGTGACCAGCATGTCACCTCCTTTGAACAAAAATGGTTCCAATGGTTACAGGACACTTGCTATTAGCTATGTGGTCTCATACATATCCAGTAAAGCACCAGTGACAGGCCCCACTGAGAACATGAAAGAATATGGGCACATCCAATGGCTCTTCTGTCAGGCAGCAGTGCCAAGATTTCAGAAGTAGGTCACCACACACGCAGATGTATCAAAGGAAAGTCTGCAGGCATGCTAAATGCAAAATCTGGCAATCACACTGTTTTCCTTGATCTAGCCTACAAACACTGTCATCTCACACTAAAACCTGTCTCTGCCAGGCATAGCTTTCCCAAAAAAGATAGCAGGACCCCAGCCTCTTTGCCAAGAAGGATATGTGCATCTTGTAAATTCTTGGGATGGTTGGCTCACACACACCTTGCCACAGCTCCCTCAGCCAAACTCAGTGGTAGAGACAACTGTTTGTGTTGTGGCCATATAGAAAATAACTCTAATGTCTAAAACAATGAAAGTGACTTCCCACTGGGGTCAGTTCCAGGAGTAACTCTGGAGGCATGCAATCTGTAACTACAGGCGGGATGCTAAAAGCAAAATTTCACCAGCCTGAAAGGAAACCATCTGGAGAAGGCTCCTAAAATGCCAAGGCAGCTTCAAAAGTGGTGAAACTACTGACACTGAGTTACCTGTCTGCGCTCACACACACCTCTCTCCCGAGCTGTCAGAAATTGTATGTAAAGTCGTGAGAAACAGAGCAGTCTAGGCAACAGACTTTCTGGAGGAAACATCAATATGCCTATACACCTCACAAATTCATATGCAGCTGCTAGGATTTACAAGAACAGGAGTAACGAGTGCTTTTTCAAAACACAGTTTCTAACAAATCATATAATTTCACACTTAGGCTGCTGCAGGCTGATAATCGCAAGCCAAGTCAGTGTCCTCAATACAAGTCCAGGATAGAGAAAAATATGCTCAACCCTTCTTCATTCATTTTTCAGTCCTTGAAGTAGCTTCAGTATTCAAGGTGATATGCAGGTACTGAGGTGCTGATGGATTGTTCTTGGTAAGACGGAGCAGTTTCAGAGCTGCAGAGGTAGTTTCAAGAAGAAATAAATAGAAAAGGATAGAAAGACTGTTAATTCAACTTACGTGAAGAGGTTTTTGTCACTTCTGTTGATACTGGTATCTTGCTGGTGCTCTCTGGAAAACACAAGAGGCAACAGAAGTTATAATGTAGTGAGGCGATCCTCTAACCACATTCAGCTCCAAGAATGGATAAGATAAAGAGAAAAAAAGGTGCTCAAAGAAGCAAGCTCAAATTCTGCTTCAGAAGTCAGAGACTGCAATTAGACACCAACTTGCAAAAGTTTCCCTCCTTCCATGTGAAATGAGGGTGTCTACTAGTAGAACTGAAGAAGAAAGCCTGTTTCTTCTGAAAGAAGCCAGTTGTTCAATCGCTCATTCTCCTCTGGGAATAACTGATCAGTGGCAACAGGAGAAATCTTGCAGATGGCTCTGCTTCTGGAAAGTGTCAGTGTGAGTATTCACTCCTTATGTTTCTAGGCAGTTAAATTTTGCAAAGACATGTTCCTGTTCGTATCACTTGAATTGCTGGTAAGTACATCCAATAGTGTCACTTGCCACTTTCAGGGAAATCTTCTAAGTCACACATGCAAACTCTATCACTCATGGGATGACTGCTGTGGGCTCTGTGATAGAAATAGAGTAGTTTCTTTGCTGAAGAGAAAAGTTGCTCTTCCATACTGGTCTTGAAGAGTTATATTAATGTTAGTGACATAGTGTCATAGACTTGCATCTACTTGTTGAACTGGCTCATGGCTCTGGGAAATGATGCTGCTGCGCTTAGATCCATGCTAATGCCTTGCAGAATGGAGATTGGAGAAAGCAGAAAGTAGGAAGCCTTTGTTTAGGCTTCATGAACTTAAGCAGAGACTTCATTCCAATGCCAGCAGCCATCTGCCCATGTGTTGCTGACCTTGCAAGCCACAACCGTGTGCAATTTTCCAGATGTGAACAGAGCCCTCTTCAGGTGTATGCATCAGTCTTGGTCTTCTTCAAGTTCTCAAAAAAATTTCAGTCTCATCGTGGTGCATTGCATAAGTTTCAACTCTGCAGCTGGAGGAGGGCCACAAATGCCAGTGAAGTCTTCCTCTGAATCCTCAAGGTACACCAAGAATCCTCTGGTATGCCAAACAAAAAGAATCTAGAAAAAGCCTCACACAGCATTCAGCAGAAGAGAATTTAGGAATATTTTGACTGTGCTCGGTGATTCTGGATCAGTTGGCCCTCTGCTCAGTGTCTTCAGAGTCCACAAAAGCTTGACAAAACTCATCCCACCTGTCTTCCCTTCAACATCCCTCTCATTGAACTTCAGTGTTGAGCTTGTATTTAAATTTCTTTCTTGCTAGCTCTTTTCCTATTTTGGTAGAGTTTTCTTTGGCAAACACTTTGTTTTCCTGGGCAATATGTTCCAATTTCATCTCACTAATGTGAGAGAACATTTTATGCAGCATTTCCTTGATAGCCAGTGATGTTGTGGCATGGAAATGAGTATTATAAGTTGAAACCTTTGCACTAGATCGTGGAACACAGTGGCTTCTAGCCAGGCAGCTTTCAGGGCTACTTTTTTGGTATGGAGGCAGTTTGTTGTTGTGCATCTGGGTTGTCAGAGCAATTAACCTCTCTTAGTCACAACAGGAGACAAAACAGGTCTGACAGCTGCATAGCTCAGCATCTGGCACAACTGGAGCAAATTTTTCTTTCACTGTTAAAGAGAACATGCTCCATTTAGTGCCTATGCTGAGCTTGATGGAGCATTTCTTACTGCTGCCTCCTCAGCCCAGCTGTGTTAGCATGAATGCTGGCGGGAGGCTTCCTTACCAGTGGAAAATACAGCCAGAGTCTCCCACACCTGAAATGTACGGGGAAACACATTTGGAAAACGTGGCAAAGTCACACGTTACCAAAGCCTGCTAGTAACCTTCACATTATCAACATTACCAGTGGACGTTAACATTTGGAAGGCGCAAAGTTTATGTGCAGGGGCAGGTCACTGCAGCCTCTCAAACCCATTTTCTTAGTACTCTGGCCAGCTCTATTTACTGCTGTCTCCTCTGACAAGATGGAGAGAAACCCCTTCAACTCCCAGAGGACTCAGCAATCCACCACCTTGCTGGACTTGGTATCTTGACCCACCCTTCCAGAGAGCTTTGTTTGACCTAGTGAGAGGAGACAACTCCTGAGCAACAAGCTCTTCGCCTCTGAGGTTGACAGGAGAGCTTCCTCCTCAGGAGAGACTTTTTCTCCAGGTATAACTGAACAGCCCTACAGTTGCTGTTGTGAAAAGCCCTCCACAGGCCTTTTTGTCATTTAGTAAGTTTGTCAAAGGTCTAACACAGAAAACCTGCTTGAGCGAACTGAAGGGATTTGATTGATCTCATGAGTTTTGGCTCAAGCCTTGAAGGTGACTCTGAGGACCCTGAAAGGGACAACAAATTGAGCTCAAGGGATCAAACACCACAGACATCACAGATAGTTAAAGCTGCAAAAGATCTTTCTGTCATCCTGAGGATTACTTTTTTGGCAGTTATATAGGACTTAAGCTGCGGTTGTGCCATTCAAGTGACACATTCTGAATTGTACAAAGAATGACACAAGCTAGCACACACTTCGAGAAAAGGAGAGTATCTGAGACCTCTGTTACTCTGCCTACAGACATCAGAGTAGGGAATAAGTGCCTAAAAGGTGAATAAGCTCATATTCTGAGGCTTCAGAGGCATGCAGGCACATGTGGTCAAGGACATGGAGGTAAACTGATTTTTGTTTCTCAAAACTACTGTTCTTTTTACCATTTTCCTTGTCCTCCAATAAATTACTTTCCTGAATTAGAGTAAAAGAACACCACTCTCAATTAAAATATGTTATATTGCAAGGATAGGTTCAAAGCTACTCTTAGGTGAATTGCCATGTCAAACTGAGTGATGGCCACATTTCTTCCTATGTGGAGGACTAAATCAGTGACATTCGTCCAGGCATACTGGTTTGCACCAGCTGAGAATCTGACCCATTACTCCAGGCAGTTAAAACCAGATTATGGTCCCAGGTCACATGTAACTATGTTGGGGAGAGAAGAGGTACACTGATCTGCTTAAATCAAGTCTCAGATTAGTGTATGAATAAAGGCACTCTTGTTTTTGCAGAATTTCATAGTCGGCTACCTGCTCTATTGGGTACTAAGTGCAAGATGTTGTTTTTATTTACTTATTTCTCTGTCTTCTTCTTGAAGATAAGCTATTTTCAGAAGAGGAACAACAAACTAAAGTTTAAGAATGGCGAGCATCAGATCCTTATGGACTGCAGTGCAGCCTGGAGCTGTTAATACACTGCAAGTCCTACGGATGCAAACCCAGAAGCTTGCAAGGGCCACTGACTGTGTAACTAATGAATTTACCAAGGCTTATCTCTGCCTACATGTGAGTTAAATGAGCAGATCACGTGACCACTTCTTTTTCCCTTCAGTTCAGGCAAAGTTGTCCCAGTTCCACTGATGACTCAAACTACATCAGCTCACTTTACCCAGATGTGCAGGATGAGTGCTCACACAATAACCTAGCATTTATCCAGTACCAGACTTCTAACTTCTGACATATCCCTGCAGGAATCCACTTTTTTGCACCTTTTGTCATGCTGGGCACAATAAACATCCTTAGAGAGGCAAAAGATTCAGGTCAACAGGTTTTAATGTAAAAGACTGATACCACATTCAGCTGGAGCTGTGATGTGCTCAGGACTTTAGAAAACAATGTCTATTACCTAGTTGTCTAAATAAAGGGTTCTGTGAGAAAGTTTTCAAGTATGAAATTGAAAGCTTTTGTTGGGGTATGATATTCTCTCCGTGCTACTTATCAAGCATAGTAAGGTCTTGTGTTCATGAGAAAATCCAAGAAAATCTTACTGCAAGGATTTTTCCTGGCTAAAGTGACTAATTAGGATGCAAAAAAGCAGTTACTATTGCATTAGTAAATGCAATAGTACACTATTTATACAACTCCAGGAGAACTTTATACCTCTATTCTGACCTTAATTACAGACTTTCTTAGGGAGCATAGACAAGTAGGACTGAACAAAAATAAAGCAGCTCATATCCTATGGGCAAGTTATATTCATAAATTTAAAAGAGAACAGAATAGCTTCCACTGCTTGCTATTAAGACTAGTAAAAAAAATAGTGTTTGTCTGCCTATTTTTATATTTGCTATATTTTCAATTCACACATATGGCTCTATTGACAAGGCTTTATGTTTCTCTAAGTAAAATTGAGAAAATTTGAAAGTGTATATAGGTGAATACAGTTTGTGTCTTGTGTGCATGTGTGTATTTATGGGTAGCAGAAACTTGCTCGAGAGCAAATTTGGCAGTTTTAAGTAGCAGCAATGTTAATAATAAGACTAACAGTGACAAGGACAGGAGTTACAGGGTGGCACTGATTATTACTTTCTAAACCAGAAAATTTTACTGTTTCTGGGAGTTAGACCAGAGAAAGGTCTTTGTTCACTGAAAAACTTTTTAGAATTCTTTTATTGAGAAATACTTGTTCTTCTGTGCTTTGGAGCAGGGAATTGAAATCAGCAATTTTTAGACGTGATTTTAGTGTCAAAGGTGTAGCTTTTCCTATTCTTGAGGGAAAATCCAACACATTTGCCCTACAATTCATGTGTTTTTTTCCTGATGTCCACTGAGTGTTAGAGACAATGCACCATGCTAGATAGACATTTAGTCTGGCCCTAGAGTTCTCTTTTGAGGCATATGCCAACAAAGAATATTTTAATCTAAATAGTAGAAGTTTGACAAAATTCTAGGGATTTAAACACAAGATTTTTATACTGAAATCCACAAATCTTTTAGTGGAATGAAAAATAACCCCATGCCCCAAAGTGCCATCGTCTTATCTGCCTTATATATCTTATGGTCTTAAAGCACCCAACATAAAGGGAAAAGAGGATATAGTCTACAGAAACCAGAGCATACATAATAAACATGACCAGGTAAGGTCATTGAATTGAAGGTCATAATTAAAATTTGTGGTTCACTTAGCAGAGCAGGTCGGCGCAACCATAAGAAAGTCAAGCCCTCTGATGTATATTTCTTTACACTACTGTCACCCAATCTGCTGAAGCTGGAAAGAAGCAATCTTTCTGCCTACCCTGACAGGTTCAGCACTCTCAGCTATCCACACATTTGGTTTCTACAGGGGCTCCCGGGCTGCTCTGGACCCCAAGGTCTTCTCCAAAAGTCTTGTGGCAGGAAATGACAATAATAAGTAAGAGCTGAATATGCAGAGTTGTTTTGTTTTGGTTTCTTTCCTCTTTTTTTTTTTTTTTTAAAAATAAAAAAACAATAAACCAACCAAACCAAAAAAAAAAAAAAAAAAACCAAAAGAACCCCAAAACAAAACAAACAAACAAAAAAAAAACCCAAAAGGCCCCCCAAAAAAAGAAAAAGTGGGAAATCCTATCTTTTCACTTTCCTGACAACTTCTTCCAACCACAAGAATCTGGTAAGACCTTATTTGTAAAAATGTTTACTGGAAGACAAAGCTACAACTGTACATAAATATTCCTGGAAATTCTGAGCCTGGCAAAGATACCAAGGGCTTTCAAAGCTTGCTCTGTTTGTCTCAAGAGAGAGGCAGGACAATCTAGCTAACAAAGGATAGAAGAAAGAATCAATCCTAATAATAAGGGGCAGTAACGCTACACATTTCAGTGTGATTTGAGCATGAATATACACACACCTAAATTTAAGCACTTGAGTTGGAGCCTGAGGACAGCCTTGAATAACTGAGTACTGGCAGTCTGTACGTGAAGGAAAACATTTGTACTGTGGATCTGAAATTGTGTTTTGGCTGCATCTCTGTCTTTCATAGATATTATTCATGTTTGAATCCTAATAATGACTTTAACCATACATATGGGCCTGCCTTTGGCCAGGCTTTGATCATTCTTAGAGGCAACACATCAGTTCCCACTGACTTCAGCAAGACTTGAGAGCACTGTACCATGTGCAGTACCATGAAAAGGCCAAACCCATAGAGTGCTTATGCAAGAGGTGGCTTCCCAGAATTGGAAGATGTGGTCATTCTTTGTGAAGACGAATTTGAAATAATTGGTTATTGCCTCTGGTGTGCCATGAAATGTGTTTCTCTTTTATCTCTATTGTGACACTTAATTTTAGACTAGCCATGTATCATTGCTTTGTTAGCCTGGCATTGTCTGATAATAGAAATACTCAAGAGCAGATATTTCTTTGTCTGTAGAATTTCATTCAAAAGTATTCCCAGTAGGCTTCAGGGAATATAATGCTAGGAAGAGAGCAGTAGGTAATGTGTGTGATTTGCTAAATGTGCAACAGGTGCTGAATTCTTGAGAGATGTAGAACTTGTTCCATTGTGGAGCAAAGCCTTCGATAATTCAACACATATGAAGGACTTCTTTTCTCAAATGTTTTATTTCCTAAATGAGCTAGTTTTCTCTGTAATAGTTTAATCCTATAAATTACTCATTTAAGCAAACAATCTCAGTTTCTATGAGAAGAGTCATTAAACTGTTTTATTAAAGGCCAGCCTAGCAATTGTTTGGATTGCATTACTCTTCAATTTTCTGCTTTCATTTTCTATAAATTTACCAAATATGAATCATTTGTGTGCATATTTCTGAAGATGGTTTGATCCTATAATGGGCTTTTTATTTTTTTTAATTGAAGTTATAAAAGTTTGGCCATTGTTAAGACTAAAGTAAAGAAATAAAATATGGCCCCAGCCTGTCTATAAATAATAACAGTGCTTGAAAAGCCTTATGAACAATGGGTTGTTATTATAGCTGTGCATATCTGCATAGCAATAAATGCTGCTGACCTTTCACCCTTGCCCTTGAAGAATTGACTCTTCAGGGAAGTGGGTACAATGTTGACATGGGCATGTCTTCTGAAACCTGGGTTAAAATTTGCAGACATTTGGCCATATTCAAAGCCTACGAAAAGTGGTTCGTGGAGTGGAGACCTCTTGTATTTCCCTGTGGAACTTCTTTGATTGTTCCCTATGTGGTAAATACGTGAGCTCAGACCTACATTCCTGCAGATACAGGTTTTCTTCAGTAGCTATTGTGACCCAGACACTTGAAAAGAAGGAAGGGGTTTTATCTGTTTCCCGTGAGTTCTGAAGTAGATGCAGGATCTGTGTAGGAAGAAACAGTTTGATCTGAATGAAGATGGAATGGGAAACAGGTCCTCTTTTTCTTCAGTTGTGTGTTGAAGTGCAATGAGGAAAGGTATGGGTGAGGAGTTTGGTCACAATGGAGTTGACGATAAGAATCTGAGAAAAGAATATGAAAGAAGTCACCAGGAACAGATAGGTTAGGAAAGGACTAACCTTGACATTGAGTTGATGACTGGGTGTGATAACTCAAGAAAATGATCAAGCCTGGGTAAAAAATTGAACCTGTATGGACATGGCAGTAGGAAAGGAAGAGCTACATCAAAAAGAAGAGGAAAAATGGGAACTTGCTAGGTGAAACTGAAACTGAATAAGATGTTCAGGGAGTGTGATTGTGACTGGAATCCAGTAAAGTGAGAAAATGTAGGTAGGCGACTGTCCAGCTAATGCAATTGAGTACTTAGAAATGGGTGGAAAAAAGTCGTGCAGGATAAGTACTTGAGGAAGGGAAGAGGTCAAGGAAAATGGTCATTGGAGTGGGAGCAAACAGATTAGGGGGATCTTGAGCTTTATGGCTCAAGAACATAATGGCTCTATGTAGAACATAATTAAATTTATTTTTCATTTTTAGTGCATTTTTCACTGCATTTCTTCAGTGTTTTGTCTATGATGCCTTTATCTCTTACGCAGTGGGACCTTGCAGTTCTCCCATTTTTAGTCTAGGCTCTGGAATACATTACTCTCTACATAGTGATTGCTAGTAGATCTGACTCAATTTCTCAATTTTTGTGTGTTGATCCCACACTTATATGAACCCCAAACCTTCATTTTGGATTTCAGTATTTCCCATTTTAATTCTCAACAAGAGATCCTCCAAGACATCCTGCAACTTTTGAAATAGGACATTTGTTCCTTTGAAAACCTGGTGAGCCACTCCAGAAGAACCTGGCCAAGTCTTCAAATTAAAAGGCTTTATGAATTGTTTCTCAGTAAAATTGCTGGAAGTTTAAATCCAAATCTAACCACCTTAACTCTCCTCCCCATATGCATTACCTGAGAATTCTGCTTTTCAATTTGATGAATTACAAATAGGGAGAGTACTCTTCAGTATATTATTAAGAACTTATTAAAAGCAGCTCAAAATGTATATGATCAACAGAGGTCAAGAGGCAAGTACAACATCAAGGATCATATTTGGAAGGCTGAGGGAATCAATGCCTTTCTCTTCAAATCTGGGAATCAATCTGACCATACCTGTGTCTCTGATGTTATAAAAAATTCCCATGAAACCTGCTGATAAAGCAGTATCTCTGGAACTTACTCTCATGGAGAAAAAAAACCCAAACAGTAATACTGCTACTATTTAAGGTTGTATTTTCCTAGCACCTATCTACTGTAGGTGTCCACTGATCCAGACAAGAAAATGGGCAGTTGTTTTCCTTTCAGATTGCCTTTAGCTATCAGCAGGTGAGTCTAGAGCTCCAAAGAAGTGCAGCCTGTGGCATCCTAGGTATTGTGGAGCTATATCATGAGGCTGCAGGCTCACACTCTTCTGATGATTCATATGAAAATCAGGATAACGAAATCTAATGAAATTCATTTTTTCTGATCTTGTGGACAGGTTAATCCTACAGTTTGCAAATTTTAGCTGTATTAAAATAACATAATTAAGGACCAGGAATTCAGCTGGAAAGATTAGGAAATGTTAGAACTACAGCTGATTGAGTAACATTCTTTTGTCCCTATCGGGCACTTGTGGTATGACTTAGTCTTTAATTACATGATTGCATGCTGTTTTTCCACAGTAACCCTACCTCAGTTAGTTAATAGGTCAGCCCTGTTCCAAGAATGGTCCATACTTGTGTAGTTAGAGACGCTGATAGCTTACACGTGGAACCACATTTTCTCATACTTTACTTCTCCACATCTAAATTTGGTATAATAATGCCATGCTGTCTCACTGGTGTGTTGTGAAAAGAACTTAATTGGTGTTTGTGCATCACTTGATGACTATAGCAGGCTACAGGAAAGCCCAGGAGGAAAATAATAATTTTGTATCTAGGGAAGACCTTGAGTCACGTGCATTATACAGGGTGTGAGCCACATTTTGGACAATGAATAATAAACAAGATGAAGAAAGAGAACAGATCAGCAGTGGCGTCAGATATCACATGTTGGCTGCACCTGGTTTTAGCAGGTAAGCAGATCCTGGCTCATCTACTTGGAAGGTAGAGGAGAGGAAAGAGTAGGAGCACAAGGAAAGCATTTCAGTCTACACACTGAAAAAGACAGACATTTACTGGAGGGAGAAAAAGAACCTATGCAGCCAGGGAAGTAGAAACTGCAGTGTAGTCCAAGATTTACACAGCATACATTTCTTTGCCATTCTTTAGCTTCTGAGTGGTAAAGCTTATAACTTAACCACAGTTCTGTGAACCTATCTTTCTTCCTTGTGTATATACTTACTTATGACCCATCTACACAAAGATGCTCTAGATTCTCCTTTGGCAATCCTTAAATAAACAAGCGTGAAATACAAGCCTCATTCCACAGAAACCACCGATAATCGCAAACGTTCAAGATCTGTATCATAATCCATCCCTGCTAACGGAAACCTAGCTGGTCTTGAAGCAGTCCTTGGAGTTTCTCGGCTAAGTCTTTAGTCAATTATGCAGATGAGATGGCTGATGGAAGAAAACCTCTGCAAAATTCAAAAAGCCCTAGAAAAGATTATGGTGTCTATCCAAAACATCTTTGTGATCATAAATGGTGGGGTGGTTTCAGGTGAATCTCAGTCTTAAAAGGTTCAGAATTGTAGAAGGCAAAACAAATTCCTAAAAATCCACCTGTTTTACAGAGAGCCAGACACAGAACAAAAAGCCATGCCAAAATAATAGCATAAAATGCTAATAAAAACATATGACAAGATAAGCTGTTAAATTTTGCACCACTTTTAGCTATCAGTTGGAGATAAAATGCAGCCCAACCGTCCAAATGTAGTTCCACGGAACAAATTACAACTGTCAGTCTAAAAATATAAAGTATATGAAATGCAGCTGTAAATTTCCTGCCGTAAGGAAATTGGCAAAACCGTATTAATATTTTGGTGATGAAAACATACTTCTGCAGCTGCTATGTGATTTAATAGCAGTTGGAAATTAGACCAAAGACAAATCACTGCGAATAGCAACAACTATGTAAAAAAAGATAAGGTCATTGGCTCATATCAAGCTTAGAAAGAGAAGGAAAAAATGCTCAATATATTTAAAAGTATTATAATTCTCATCTCAGTTCTGTGTTTTATGTAGCCCTTATTTAACTACATTTAATCCTACTTATTTCTTAGTAATTGTTAGAAACTCCTAAGATGACTATCTAAGAGGTAACAGCTTTATTTCATCTTCTCATTGTATTTCTGTCCAAGTCTATAGTGAATTCTATACTTTCTATCATACATTTCTTACACATAAAGTCACAGCTAAACAGACTATTTAGAAATTAAAGTTTAAGAAAACTGACCAATGCTGCCACATATTAAAGATGCTTTTATAATTATTGTAGCAACTATGTCATGCCATGAACATCAGTAGTGGTGTTGTGAGGGGCTGGAGAAGATTCAGGCTACGGTAATTCCATTACACTGTTGTCAAAAGGGCAGATCCTGTGTTTCAAACTGCTACCTGTCAGGTACATGTACAGATCCTGGGATGTTTTGTCTAGGGGAAAAGAAAAAAACCGACATCAAACCAAAACAAAGAAGAGGAATATTCTGCAGTATTCCTCCCTTTGTAGAGAAGAGGAAAAAGTTACTGTGAAGCAGCTATATCTCAGAGTTTTGATTAGACATTACAATTTTGTATTTTGACTCAGGATTATCGCTAGAAGCTTGATTGGGTCAAAGTGTATGACAGTAAAGATTCACTGGTAATCTGAGTGAAATGCTCTCACAAGATCATCCAAGGCAGGGATATAGAATTGTCTTTCCATGTGCTTTTACGGCTGGTTATGAAGCAGCCTTGGCTTGTTAATTCTGCTAGGTTTATCAAAAGTGTTTCTGTATCTATTCTGACAATTTATGTTTCTAGTTCTCAACAATAAAAGGCTTAATAAGTGGAAGTTGTCCTTACCTATGGCAGGGGAGTTGGAATTATATGATTGATAAGGTCCCTTCCAACCCAAACCATTCTGTAATTTTTTGATTTGTAATATGATACAGTGCTCCTCTACCAATGATAGCATTTTCCTCTCTCAAAATGAAAGGTTGTTTTGAAAGTGAACTTTTACAGGACATATAGAATTGACATTCTCCAAAGGCAGAAAATGCTTTATGGAAATGTAATAGCAAGAAAAATTAATAAAATAAGATTTAAAAACATGTTTAGCAGGGCTTTGGCAGATTTAGGCAAAACAATTTCTTTTCTTCTTTTTTTTTTTTAATAAAAAATGGGTTTATAGTCTCAAAAAAACATTTTTAACAAAATGTTTCAGTGCAGTTTGTCAAAAAGCAAATCAAAATATTTAAATTGAAATTACAGAAATATTTTGCAGATATACTTTTTAAGTTTTTCCATTTCTATTTCTGGCTGAGTGAAACTGAAGGAAAAAAATCACGAAGTTTAGGAGCTTTAAAATAAATTTTCTATTGCATCATTTAATTAATATTATTCAGCCACTTCTACCAAAAAGTTAAAGAGAATACTGATGGTAAAGTGTTGACATAGAGCTAAGAAACATGTTTCTGAAAACTTTTTACAACTATAAGTCAAAACCCCAATACAAAGCCAAGAGAACAGTCTTGGTTCAAAGAGCAAATAAAATAAATATTTTCAGTAGTCCAAATTTTGTTCTGACCTGAATTCTTTTAAAATATATTTTTTAAAAGAACTGAAATAACAGAAATAAACCCAAGAAACTACAAGAGAAATACGCAGCTTCTCACAATTCCCCCTTATTTCTGCTGAAGTAGTCCAAAATCTGCAAATAATTGTTTCAAACAGACTAAGTCCATTTTTTCCCCTTTTTTAATAAGTTAAATGCAATATTTGTAACAAAATCACAGAGTTGCAAATGGCACTCACATGCACAGATGACTGAAGTCTTTTCTCCTGGGAACCTCTGATCAGGTAGGCATTGGGGGACTCATGTGCTGCATGGAAACCCCATATGACATAACCTGCGACCTGTCCCACTCCCCATGTTCACTAGAAGAGTACAACTCTCAATTGCACCTGCCCCTCTTGTTTCTTCTCTTGGCTTCCTGGAGTTCAGCTGTTCATGCAAGAAAGGCATTAGTTGAGCTCAGTACTGCATAGAGAGAAAGAACAATGACAGATAAGAGGAACAGAGGAATGGAGGAATAGAGGATGGAAAGAAGGAAACCAATGTCAGGTGGGAAGAGGATGGTGGAGAACCAATGGAATATCTGACTCTGCAGGAGACATCCACTAGGTAAAGGACAAGAGCTGTTGTCCCTTTCTTGATCCTACATAACCAAGGTTTGGTTTACGGAAGTCTGAGAACATCTCTTCATCTTTGCAGAGATAAGCTAAATCCATCCATATGATCAGTGAGGATTCAGGCCATGCATGTTGGCTCCCTCCACCTATGGCAGAAACGTGAGTGAAACAGTGAGTCACAAGTTCCAAGACTGTGTTGACAGCATGTGCTGAAACAGTATGTTTTAATGTGTGGCATCTGAGTAGTTTAAAAGGCCAAGCATCTATTGCATGGCCAGAAAGAGTAAGAAGATCCAGAAAAAGATGGAGGTCTGATGAAATTCTTCGTAATATAATTTTCTGGGGAATGTTCAGCTTCTGGCTGTGGAGATCTTTTTGCTACAACAGTTTCTTATTTTGAAGAAGTCATAGAATCACAGAATGGTTTGGGTAGGAAGGAACCTTAAAGATCATCCAGTTTCCAACCCCCTCTGGCATGGGCAAGGACAGCTTCCACTAGATCAGGTTGCTCAAAGCCCCGTCCAACCTGGCCTTGAATGTTTCCAGGGATGGGGCAGCCACAGCTCCTCTGGATAACCTGTTCCAGTGTCTCACTACCCTGATAGTAAATAACTTCTTCCTGATATCTCATCGAAACCTACTTTCTTTCAGTTAAAAGCCATTTCCCTTTGTCCATCCCCTACATGCCCTTGTAGAAAGTCCCTCTCCAGATTTCTTGTAGGCCTCCTTTAGATACTGAAAGGCTGCCCTAAGGTCTCCCCAGACCCTTTTCTTCTCCAGGCTGAACAAGCCCAACTCTCTCTGGCCATCTTCATAGGAGATGTGCTCCAGCCCTGAAATCATCGGCGTGGTCCTCCTCAGGACTTGTTTCAACAAGTCCACTTCCCTCTTGTGTTGTTGCGCCAGAGCTGAATGCATTACTCCAGGTGGGGTCTCCAAGAGGCAGAATCACCTCCTTCAACCTGCTGGTCATGCTCCATTTGATGCAGCCCAGGATACTGTTGGCTTCCTGGACTTCAAGTGCACACTGCCGTTTTGCTTCTCATCATCTAATGTCCCTAAGTCCTTTTCCTCAGGTCTGCCCTCAATGCATAACCTGTCCAGCCTGTGTTTGTGCTTGGGATTGCCTCAACCCAAGTGCAGGACCTTGCACTTGGTCTTGTTGAACTTCATGAGGTTTGTACAGTCCCACCACTCAAGCCTGTCAAGGTCCCTGTGGATAGTATCCCTTCATTGTAGTATGTTGACTGTATCACACAATTGTCACACAGGAATGGGGAAATGGGATTGCACTGCTGTTGAGTATAGCAGCCTTGGTCCTGTGTACCTGCGGTAGTGTCTGCTGAGCTGGAGAACACTGAGCAACGGTCTTCAAAGATAGCTGAAAGCAAGGAGAAACTCTACAAGCTCATTACATCTTTTCCATTCTTTGTGCTAACCTGCCACCATACTCCATTTGTAGGGAGCCAAGGTTGAACTCTGATTTTCCTCTTTCATTTGGCAAGGACTCACTGCCTTGGAATAATTTAAGCACTGACTACCAAGTGTATCATCTAGCAGAATATTTAATTTATAGCCCCACCCAGGTTTCACAACTCTGAACATAACCCCTTGTTTTGTAGGAACTCCCACTAACTGAATTACCTACAGTTTCACAACAAGGCCTTTATATTTGCATAGTTAACTCATAATCCATCCTGCACAACCAGGAACTAAAGCCTTGTCTAATTAAATCCTACAATGTTTCCCTCTCATCAAACCCTGCTACAAGCTAAACAAATCAGTACAATATTTTTCTTAATAATGCCAAAAAGCCTGGGAATTTTGACTTGCCTTTTTTGTCTTGGAATCGATCTAAAACAAAAGGATATAACCCCTTTCTTAAAATCATGTTTATTTCTTGCATGGACTAATTACAGGTTTGTCCTACATCATCAGGGAATTTATAAAGGAAAAATTGACTTTTTTCTTCCTTTTGGAGATGCATCATTATTGTGCCCAGATGAAAATTGTTTCTCAAGGGAGTTAATTATCAAAGTCATCTGTAATTTGTTAGCTCTTGATTCACTTGTGCTGCACAATTGTTACAGAGGAATACCAGCTGATGTTAATGTATAGTTTTATTGTTTGATCAGCCAAGAGTCTGATGCAATTCTGAAGTATAGATGACTTCTTTATTTTAGCAACAAAAGACAATAGTGCTTTGTCTGCGATACAGAAGTAGGAAAAGTGAGAGAGGAGTTTTGAGTGGATGGTATGGTGGTGATGGTGTGCACTAAAAGGAACACCGCCGTAAAGGTCAGGACTGGGAAATTTCCTTGAACTACATGGCGTAATATAAAAATTGTGTAATGGTAAAAAATTAATGAAGAGTATCTGAAAGCCACTGATCTTTTCATGTTGCTGTTTTTTTAGACAGTCACTGCCTTTGATTTAATACCAGCATGTGAGTGAAAGAGGCTGCAGGAGATGGTTAATTAAAGCTATAGCTTCCTTCATGCTGGCATTTGTCCCCATGACAAATCATATTTCTAATGTATTAAGTTTCAAATAAAAAAAAAAAAAAGGAATTTTAGAGTATGCTTAGAGAAACAGAACAAAAGCCATCTACTCTGCTATGTTCTTTCTCTTGGCAGTTAATGCTTGATATTTCACAGCAAGAAAAAATAGAAAATCAACTGCTTCTAACTCATGAATAGGCTGATCATCTCTGTACCTTTATGCTATAAGGAGTTACTTAGAATCCAATGATATATAATGTGGTAAGAATAAAATGAAAATAGATTTGAATCTGCTGTTTGATATCCAGTGTCAACAAATGTGGCAAAACTATTAGTGAGTCAGAAGCTGTGTAAGCAAGCAAAATAGTTGTGACACCTTTCTCCTGACTGATTAGGAGAGGTGTTTGCTGTTCTGGTACCTAGAGAAGGAATTAGTATTAAAACACATTAACATATCAGGCATCTGATTTAACACAAAGGAAGTGATTTTCTTTTGACAGATAATTAACTAGTGGAACTCACTGCCACAGGAAGTTGTGGATTCCAAAAGCTTAAGTGGCTTAAAAGGAGTTGGAAAATTTTGCTTAGAATAAATCTGTCAGTGACTGTTTGGTAAAATGATCCAGCCATAGCCCATGGCTCAGAAATTCCCTGAAGAGCTGACTACTGAGAAATGGTAGACAAAGTGACAGAAATATTCCCCTGTGCTTTTTGTGGTTTAAAATTGTTGATGTTTTGACATCTTATAAAAATGATATTGGACTAGATAGACTTCTGGTCTGGCAGGGTGTGGTCGATAGATATTTTTTGCTGTTATGAAATGAGGGAGCACACAGCTGCAAAATCACATGCCTAACAATACTGTGTGCCTAAGTTTATCACCCATAAATATTTCTGAGTTTTGGGCAGGAGTACTTTGTCATCCTTCCTGGTATTGCACTTAGGAAGATTTGGAGTCTTCCTGTCTTTTAACAACAGCTTGATGAGTGATTGGCAGAAGACATCTTCCATTTTTGTATCTTAGTGTGTCTGTGTCCTCAAATGAGGGAAGAGAACACTGACCAGCAATTAGGGATCTTGATAAATAACCTGCAGAAAACTTGCATCTGTGTTAGTATGTAAGTGTGAACTATTTGCATTAAGCTACTTAACATGTCTAATTTTGGTAAAATTCATGCTAGCTTATTTTGAGCTTTAAGCTCGCTGTGTATTCAAAACTACTTCATTTCAATGCCCACTCTGAATTGCTGGGATCACATGTGGACCGTAAAGGCACTCAGGCTTCTCTCTCTATTCTGTCATCTGGCTGTTTTTTGCATTGTGAGTTTTCCATTGTTCTGAAAGACGTTACCTCCGCCACGACACGACCGTATCTGCCCGGAGCAATCGGCTTTGTGTAGGATCAGCAGCTCCCTCTGCTGGGACCGACCCCGAATCTTGGTACCCGTCAAAGAAACATTCTGGTAGAGACTTCTGACTTAAAGGCAGCTGCTTTCCCTTCCGTGCACGTCTCTTCTCTGTTTCCCTATCTATGTATTATAGAAATGGGGGTCCTTTTCCATCGCCTAAAACAGAGCAACAGGAGGATTCCTCAGCAATAGTAGCGCTCTGTTTAGATGGGTTTTACAAGCTGCTTCTGGATTAGATCCCTGCTGCAAGGTCAAAGGTTTTTCAGCTTTTCTGTAGGAAGACTCAGAGAAAGAAGTAACAAACATCAAACAGATAAGCAGTGTAAGAAAGACTTTGAGAATATTTTTATCTTTTCTAAGCATTTTTGGAAATAATATGAAAATATTAT
Source organism: Psilopsiagon aurifrons (assembly GCA_025447955.1). Taxonomy (NCBI): domain Eukaryota; kingdom Metazoa; phylum Chordata; class Aves; order Psittaciformes; family Psittacidae; genus Psilopsiagon; species Psilopsiagon aurifrons. The sequence continues at coordinate 48,512 of JAOEHY010032259.1, forward strand.
CTCACACACTATTGGAGCAAATCCAGAGGAGGGCCATAAGGATGGTAAGGGGACTGGAGCAACTCCCATACAAAGACAGGCTGTGAAACTCAGGCTGTTCATCCTGGAGAAGAGAAAGCTGTGTGGACACCTCATAGCAGCCTTCCAGTATCTAAAGGGGGCCTACAAGGATGCTGGAGAGGGACTCTTCATCAGAGGCTGTAGCAATAGGACAAGGGGTAACGGGTTCAAGTTAAACAAGAAGATTTAGGTTAGGTAGAAAAAAGAAGTTTTTCACTATAAGTGTGGTGAGGCACTTGAACAGGCTGCCCAAAGAAGCTCTGGCTGCCCCATCCCTGGCAGTGTTTAAGTCCAGGTTGAATGGGGCTTTGAACAACCTGGGGTAGTGTGAGGTGTCCCTGTCCATTGCAGGGGTGTTGGAACTAAATGATCTAAAGGTCCTTTCCAACCCAAACCATTCTATGGTTCTATAAAAGAAAACCAAGCAGGATAAAGATAAGTCTGAAAGGCGGCTTCTCTGTATAATATCGAACACTTTGAATTTGTATGGAGGATTAAAAAAAGGAATATGGATCCAGCTGAAGCAGAGATAAAGCTTTTAAGAATTCTAGAGAAATTATTTAATTTAATATACGTAATGAACCAATTAAGAAGACATATTAAGGCCTTGTAAGTGCTATGTTGTTCAGCAGTTACTGATTGCTAAGGAGTGGTTTGTAAGGTTGCAGAGGTTAGCACAGAAAAGTTTGGTGTAACAAAATGTATTGAAAACCCAGTTATATTGCAAACATATATCCTTCTCCCTAGCTCAAGATACAGACTTTTCCTGTAGCCCAGGACTAGTGTCCACTCACAATATTTTTCTACTAATATTTTTCTACTAATGCAGTAGAGCAGTTTGTCTTGCAGGTAGAGTAAGTGTCAACCATGACAGCCAGGAAAGAGGAGAGGAAAAAGCAGACAGGATTAAAGATTTAATAATGAGTTCTCTCAGTCTTGACTGAGGTGCTTTTCCTGTGGTGTCCAGAGGCCAGGCCTTCAGTTGGAATGAGGCATGAAGATAAACAAGGCGGCTGAAGAAGAGGAAAGTGGTGAATGGGGAAGAAGTGGGAGACTGCTATGTGAAATATGATGGATCAACGGTCTGAAGCAGCTTTTAAGCAACCACTACTTGTGTAAGTTATGAACTGAGATGTTGCACAATTTTTTTTTATTTTATTTTTTTTTTTTAATGAAAGAGGTTCTGAATCCCGTAGCTTCTAGTGTCTTTGGTAGGACTTAGGACTTTTGACGCTTCAGGATCTGAAAGTCAGTCAAAAGGGCATGTTTCTTAATTAATCCCAAAATACCTTGGGAAGAGGAAATTAGGTTCTATAAAATTGAAGATTCACAAAGAAGTATTACATGTAACCTTTTATAATCTGACTCTGTTCAGAGTCAGATTAGGCATGAATATCATTTATTAGTACTATGGAAAATGAAGAATAAAGCCATCATATGTGCAGAATAGTGAGTTTACCATAAGCAGGAGAAGTTAGACAAGTGTTGGAGAAGAAGTGTCTGAATTGCAAAAAGTCTTCAGAGGGCAGGCTTCTATACTAGAGAGATGCATACTATTCTGTGAAGACAAAAGAAAAAAGTATTAAGAAAAGCAGTTTAAGTATAACAACAAGTGTTGGATAAGGTTTGCAAAATATCGCAACAAATTACAAAAGAACTCCCATTTGGCATTACTAAAACCTATCCAGTAAAACAAACAAACAAGCAAGCAAACAAGCAAACAATATAAGAAATTATAGAAAACTGTAAATGTTTGCAGAACTTGTATTTGAGGGGAAGAAAGAAAATTAACAGAATTATCTAAGTAAGAAGGAAAACGAAATGTAGCAGTAAATGTAAAGTTGAATAAAAGGACAAGTGAAAAGAAGAATAGCCCATGTGAAGATGTTAAAATTGATTTAAGGAAGTGTTTTAATAAAAATACTACAATATTTGGATAAAGTATTTAAATGATAATTTGAATGGTGCCAAATGGTGCATGTGCTATTTAGTCTTTTCATTAACTTCAAGGCTTGAGTAGTGTCATGGTTTAAGCCTCTCACGCATTTTGCTCACTCACTCCCCGCTCTTTCTCCTCCCCCCCGCCCCCCCGGGGATGGGGAGGAGAATCAAAAGAAAGCAACTCCCACAGGTTGAGATAAGAACAGTCCAGTAACTAAGGTATAACACAAACCATTACTGCTACCACCAATAATAATAATGACAAGAGAAACGAGAAGAGAATACAGCTGCTCACCACCAATACCCAGCCTGACTGAGCAGTGAACTCACCCTTCTAGGTAACTGCCCCTAGTTTTGCATCCTGGGCAAGATGTGCTGTGGTATGGAATACCTCTTTAGTTAGTTTTGGACAGGTGTCCTGTTTCTGCTCCCTCCCAGCTTCCCCTCCTTCCTGACAGAGCATGAGGCTCAGAAAGTCCTTGGTCAGACCAAACATTACTAAGCAGTAACCAAAACCATTGGTGTTATCAGCGCTGTTCCCAGGGCAAAAGTCAAAAACACAGTGCTGAACCAGCTACCAAGAAGGAAAGAAATGATTGCTACTGCTGAACCATGACAAGTAGGAGCAGCGCTTATGAACAGAATAGCACTCTTTTTCCAGAAATATATGCGTAGGCTTCCATCTATTTACTGACAAGTCATTTTGATCAGTATCCTGTAAATGCTGTTCAAGTGAATAACCTTCAGAAATTGCAGAACCACCTTCTAGCAAATTACAGATTTACTACCAGACAATTCGTATACTTCTATGCTAATAATGTGAAAATCCCTGAAGCAGTTTATTTCAGAAAGTTTTTACTTCTTGGAAGTTATGTGGTTCATTCATATGAGATAAAATTGTAAATTGCTTATTCACACTGATGAAAAACCAGAGTCAAAAATGGTGTTTCAGTGCGCCAATTTTCACCATTAAAGTGAAAGGTTCCGCTTTGTAACACTGACCCTCAAAGGCTGCCTGCTCCTGTGCACATCACTGTATAAAAGCGTGTATAAAGAATATCTTTCAAAGCTTGCAAAGCTACTTCAAATGTCTGTGGCATTTGCTTTTTTTCTAAAATCTTCTTGGAGTACATTTGTGTTTTCATTTTCTTCCAGGAAGCAATTTCTTATAATTGTGCTAGTCTGATTTCTAAAGAGACATTTTGGACTACTGGTACCATGGCTACCAGATTTGGATAGGAATATTATATTTGAATACAGTTTATGAAAAAAAAAAAGCATTGAAAGGAAAAGAAAATGTATTTTCAATACTGCATAGCTATTTTAGTCTAAACCCATTAAACAATTTTCTGCATGTAACTCACAAATTACGATACAACACCTCAAGTGCTGTAGCTGGAATGCTTCATTTGCCTTGGAAGGACATTCAAGAGCTGGGAAGGAGACAACTTTGACCATAGATAGGTTTTTCGTCTTGATTATGTATTTAATAGACAAGCACACAAATGTCATAGTGTTTCATAGTATAGGTGGCTGGTTATTTGTCTCAACTAAGCAGCAGAACATTTATGATGATGGATAAATTGTGTTTGTCTCTTTCTTTTTGATAAATGTGAGCTTCACAGATTCAGAATTTTGAGACTCAGATCACTGTGTCCAATAACTTGGCAATAAGAATTTTGCAACTTCTTTCTACAGTGTTTTATTTTTTAGCAGAACAAAACAGGAGAATCCTGACGCAGTATACAACTGCATAACTGCAAACTGACACCACTGCTGGGAGGACTGTGGTTCACCAGAATTTCTGTATGCCAAGGTCACCCAAGAAAGAGGCACTCAGGTGTTTCAGGCATGAACTCCAAGTCTTGCCATTCTTGAAGCACTTTCCACCTTAGACACCACAGCACTGTTGTCAATGGGACTGACATGTGGAAGGTAAACATATTTGAGGAAGAACAGCTTTATCAGGCTAGTAGCCTAATCTATAGGGTAGGTCATCTCAGAAGTATGAAGAAAACATATAACTCACTTTTAAACAGATTTGTGATGTCAAACTGAGTGCTCTGGGCATCCTTGACTATAAAGCAAAGTGTCCACAGCCTTTGATCAATTGTGGAGTGAGTTGTGGAGAAAGGAGAGTTAATGTGGTTTTACCAGTCCACCATCATTTATTTGGTCCAAGGATTTCAGGTGGCAAACCCTAGTGTTTGTAAAGAAAACCTCTTACCTGAAGTTGTTGCCTTTCTGAACGTAGGCCAAACCCTTTAGTGTGGCACAGACATCCCTCCCCTTTCTTTCCCTGTATGACTTTTTCTGTTTCTTGGCTAGACTCCAAAAAGGAAAAGACAATTAGAGCAAAATGCTTTTCTAAGTCCTGTAGCTTGAAGGGGAAAAGATAATGTTAATTATCTTGAGCAATGTCATGACTTCCCTAAGGAAGGTTGCAGAAACATCATTAACCATGACTTGCAGACTCCTAGAAGAGACTTGTGGCAGTATAGCTAGTTCGGTGTGACAGTGGGAGACAACAAAACCAGGCTGTAATTGCTGGCTACAGGTTTGAAAACTCAATTTGCCCTGGAGGAAATGCACTGCTGCAAGAAACAAAATATAATTAGTAATTCTCTGATTGTTTTAAACACTTTTAGCCAGTAGTTATGGCCTGTTCTTATTCCTCTCTCCTGGATGATGTGAACCAATGATCATTTCCGGGCCTCTTTCAACCAAAAATTCAGTGATTTAACAGGTGATCCAGGAGACCTGCATTCAAATTCCTCATTTTTGCAATCTATTGTTTATATACGAAACACATTTATGGCAGTTTTATCTGCAGGATTCATTATTAAACTGTGCCCCACAAACTACATTATGGGTAAAAGAAAGAGGGAAGTCCATGCTGAAAAAACCCAAACTGTTTCTTCTTTAAGAAAATTACTGGTGCCATGGACTACCCTGATGTATGCAGAACTGGCTACTTGTTTTCTCCTTCAGATGCTTTCCTTCTACCACCCAGAATTCACTCTTCAAAAATCACAATGATTTCTCCATTTCATATTGACAGCTGTTTTTAGTAAGTTCTTTTTTAAAAAATAAGTTACTTTGGGGAGGGCAGAGGTTACTCATTATGCAGGGGATGTTAGTATGTGGCACAGTCCTTTATCTATGCTGGTTTTTCTAACCAGTATGCCCTTTCCAGCTTGCATTGTAATGTTAGACGCAGACTGAGTTCTCCCTGCTATACTCATATTGCGTGGGATCTTGCTGATCCAATCCTTGCTGTGATTGATGTATATCAATTCTGATTTCCTATTATTCCACCACTGTCCCAACAGTTCTAGCTTTAGCTTTGCTTGTCAGTGTACAGCAGCTGTTGGCTTTTATGTATGAAGTCTTTAGTTGTATTTCCATTATTGCTTTTGACTCTGTAGCTGCCTCACACAAGTTACCTCAAAAAAGTATTGTGTTCTGCACTTTTCTATTTATAGACCTGAGTGATGGTTAGACCTACATTTGCTCATCTGTATATTGCCACTGATACTTCCTTTTCTTCTTTGGGTTGTTAAAGGAAGATTCTTACTCTGGTATTATCTTGACTGCTTCTTGGTCTTGCCTGTTACTGCTCTACCGGTCTGATTTTAAGTCTAGCACACCTCAACCCTCCGTTCACCCTAATGGTATGCTACTGCTGGTTCCAAAAAGATGTGACATAGTGGATAGTGGTCAAACATCACCAAGTGTGCAGTGTCTTATTTTATAAATCATCTTTTGGTTGTTTATATGGGTAACAATATTTGCCTGGAAGAGAGGGAGGGCTGGAGCACTTCTCCTATGAAGACAGGCTGAGAGAGCTGAGTTTGTTCATCCTGGAGAAGAGAAGGCACCAGGAAGACCTTATAGCAGCATTCCAGTACCTAAAGGGGGACTACAGGAAATCTGGAGAGAGACATTTTACAAGTGTATGTAGGGGCCAGACAAGGGAGAATGGCTTTAAACTGAAAGAAGGCAGGTTTAGATTAGATATTAGGAAGAAATAATTTACTGTGAGGGTGACGAGGCACTGAAAGAGGTTGCCCAGGGAAGTTGCACATTGCTAGAAGTGTTCAAGGCCAGGCTGGATGGGGATTTGAGCAACCTGGTCTGGCGGAAGGCGTCCCTGCCCATGGCAGAGGGGTTGAAACTAGAGGAGTATTAAAGCCCATTCTGAATCAAACCATTCTGTCATTCTGTGATTTATACACAGTAACACTAACATGTTGTTTAATTACTTTGGTTCTTTTGCAGTGCTTGCAGTTGACCAGCCGGAAGCCAGTAACAAGTGGTGTCCCTCAGGGATCTGTGTTGGCACCGGTCTTGTTCAACATTTTTCTTGGTGACATGGTCAGTGGGATTGAGTGTACCCTCAGCAAGTTTGCCAATGACACCAAGCTGCGTGGTTCAGTCGATACGCTGGAGGGAAGGAATGCCATCCAGAGGGACCTTGACACGCTTGTGAGGTGGGCTGATGCC
>JAOEHY010032259.1:55118-72343 GCA_025447955.1 Psilopsiagon aurifrons
TTGTTTTGTTTTGTTTTCTTTCCTATTTTTTTTTTTTTTTTAAACATAACAAACCAATCAACCAACCAAACCAAAAAAAAAAAAAAAAAAAAAAAGAAAGAAAAAGACACAACCCCAAAAACCCCAAACTCTTTTTTGTATGAATAGTGCAGGACCTCACAGATATATAGGATCTGAGTAATGACTGCCCTTCGGGGCTCATTACTGAGTTTGGATACCAAATCTGTCATTAAGTTAGCAAGGGGAAGAGGTCAGAGAATGCAGGGGAAAAAGGGGTGAGTAGGTCACCCTTGCAGGGGGTCTGTCCCTGTTTGTGAAGCAGATGTTGCCCTCTAAGCCTTAGGGATTCATTGCTATTAAGTCACCAGATGTTGCCCATGCTGTTTCTCAAATCCAGGTGAAAATTCCATCTTCAGGAGGAAAATTAGGAAAAAAATTACTGGTAATTTATAAGCAACAATAAGCAGAGGGGACTCAGATGTACATGTGGCTTCCAAACATGCATCATTGATTTATTAAACCAGTGAATGTGAATGCTGCCATGCCTGATTCTAAATTATCAAATATCACTGAGATGTTCCAGTTCAGATCTCACTGAGTTTCCAGTTCAGATCTTTACAGACAAGAGCCAGCTGCCAGTTTTAGATTGGATCCAAGTTTGTCCTGTATTCAGGGGAGTTTGCATGCACGTCTCTGTTTTAAACAACTTATGTTTCACAACAAGATTAGACAGATTCTAACATACCAGTTATAAATGCACAAAACAGGGCTTGCCTGCAAATGTTTTCATTCAAAACCAAGCTCCCATCCCCCTGCAGCAGGGGTGTCATTCAGCACATCCTAGGAGGAAGTAAAAAAATCCATGCCATGAAGAGCAGAAAAGAGGTTACTCATGTGATACCGGCTCGCAACACCATTCCTTGTTTGAGAAAGGAATAGAGGATGGCGAAGCATTATAAATTTTTTTTTCTTTTTTTTGCATTTATCTGTATCAATGACTAATCACAGTGCCTACAGCTGAATTTTGGAAACTCCAGTATCTTGGAAACAGTATGGGAGCTTTCCGTGTAAGCAGCTAATGAGCAACCAGACTGTATTCATGGAAACCAAGAGCACTTACAAAACTACACAGAAACACCTACCTATTTTTTCTCCTAATAGCATTCTGGTAAATAACGCTTGATCTTTTATATCAGTCTCTTGACATCTGATAATGATTATGATACCATACAGCTAGTATGAAATTTTAGCACCTAATATTCTTTAGTGATGAAATAGAATAACAGATACACAAAGTGAATACAGTCAAGTAATTGTATGATCACAAACCAGCAAATAGCCAAAGACAAATCCCATTGGCCAAGATTTTTGTTTGCTTTTCTATTTCTCTAAATGCTTGTCTCATATTTCAAGGTACAATGTGGAACAGAAATGCATGCGTGGTAAATTCCCATTTCAACAACATTTTTAAACCCATCTCAGATATGCACAGAACTTCTGCTTTGTTTGCTAATTAAGGCATTTTTTTTTTTTTGATACTTCACAACTGGCTGGACACTGAAATTTGAATTACTGGAACTGAATTTCTCAATGTCATACTTAAGCAACAAGCCTTCAGCTTAACTGCTGCCTCCAATGCACTCTTAAGAAGAAACAGTACTGCTAAAATGTTTGTGTGCACTGGAAACATGAAATTCCATCAGAAGCAGCTGGAACTTCCTGTAAATGAAATGAACCCTGAAAAAATAGCTATCTATAATAATTTTAAATCATTTGGCTAAGTCTGAATGCTATTTGCCTGTTCTGGCTTAGAAGTTCAGACTAGGACATGTTTTAGGTTAAATGAAAACTTTCGCACAGGCCTACAGTGCCTCCATTACTCATGTGTACTGTGGAACTTAGAATAATATTCCCTTCCCTTCATCTTCATCTTAGTATTTAGACTGCGTCTTAGACTTGGCATTGGGAAGTATTGCACAGGAAATGCTGATCTCTCCTGAGATCTGTAGGAGGCGTCTTATTTGCGTGGGTTAGGAAACCTGAAAGACTCAACAACATTGCAGACAAGTCAGGCCTGATTAATTTTCTTTTAACACTTAACAGATTTCAGTGTTTCCACTTCACTTGCAAAGCTTTCCCCTCATCCAAACAGTTTTGTCCTGGCAGTAACTTTAATACATGGGCTTTCCAAACATGACAGTAAAATAAAAAGTCAAACCTTACCATTGGTGTCTGTGATGATAACACTGGCTTTAGTACTGTCATTCCCTAGTTTGCTGCTCACTCTGCATGCGTATTCACCAGCGTCAGCCAGCGTGGCTCTGTAAATGTGGAGCTCAGAGTATTTCCTGTGAAATCAGAAAAAACATTTGAACTTCCTGTTCTGGAGTAACAGTCACTGCATCAACTAATGCACTCTTTTTTCCCCCTCTAAACAGAGTCTTCCATTCTTATTCACAGACTAGCACTATCCACATTTGAAAGAACGGAGGAGAATAGAGAAGTATCTCTCTTACAGGCTGGTGAAAACCAGGCGTATTAATGAACTCAAATTGAGATACTTGTTTATGCTTTTCTGTTGGGAAGAGTCTTTGTTCTTAAAAGAAATCTGAAAAACATCCTTCCCCCCTCAGCTGAATTGTTTGCTATCCTGATGCCATGGAGATGGGTGTAATATTAAAATGGTTATCTTTTCGTACAGATTCGTATTGCCAGTAGCAGAGTTCAGGTGTAGTTTCCAACATCTGACTAAACAATCATGAGATTAGGACTCACCACTCTCTGTAACAGCCTCTGAAACCCCAATAGTAAATCATTCTTCAGTACTAACAAAAAATTATGGGCAGGAGCATAATTTGCATGAAGCTACATTTTGTTCCAGGCTCAGGGACATAATTTAATCAGTCTCCAAGGTTTTAAGATTAGATTTTGAAATGCAGAACTCCTGCCTACCCATTAATTTGGTAGGAACATGTTCTGGTGTCATTCAAGGGGTCCTCAACTCATGTGATGGCAATAATCCCGTTACTTAGAATGCAGAGAATGCCGACCTTGGGGAAAATATACACATTATTTCTATTGCCAGTTTCTTCTTAAAAGAAGTGCTTTTGTGAAGTTTTTGTCCGTAGCAAAGCCTGCTTATTTGTCTTCAGAATAGTGGTACAGAATAGTCACTTAGAGAGCTTGGGTATTGGCTTCCCTGAGTTGGCCTACCCCAACATAAAGGACTGATCGCTGGGAGGGAGGGGTTCTTCACTCCAAAAGCTCATGGTAGCCAGCATGTCTAGGGAGGTACGCTGAGCTAAGCTGTGTCCAGGAGTTGCTTTGCTTTAGCACAGCCATGTCTCCTTGCTCTCCATGCAGGAATCACAACTGGTTATGCCTTCTGGGAACCATAGTGCAGGGCTGGGTTCAGACCAAAAACAAGTCTATCGTAGCAGGGGAGCTTCTGCAATAACCAAAATGTTCACGGCCACTTTCCAACCCATCCTTGTGTGTGAGTCATCCCTCCTTCCAACACAGTAAACTATCCCATCTGCTGTCAATATCTCCTTATTGACAACTCAGCCGTCCCTGCCTCTACACAAAGGTTCTACTGCTGAGGAGTCAGCACTCATAGGATGAGAGCAGTGTGCTAGGTGGACCCCAATTCTGCTAGAAACCCACATCACAAAACTTTCCCCTCATGTCATGAAACAGGGCTGCTTTCTTCAGGCTACTGGGCTTGCAAGAAGGAGGAGCAGCCAAGTTATGATTAGCAATTTGCTCAGGCTTACTAGAATGGTAAACAACTGAATAGTTGACTGTTTGGTCTCCCTTCTCAGGCAATGTTAGGAACACAGTTCGCAATGCTGAATTAATTGACTGGAATGCATTTCAGACAGCACTAAAGAACAGAGTCGAGCTTGTGGCAACCATGAATGCATGTGTAAAATGTGGCTGAGACATTGACAGAAGCGTACAAAGGTGAAAGCTGCCATTTCTTTGAGTGGGAATTTTGCACCCAACTAACAGCTATAGTTACACTACAGTACAAATGGCCAGCCATCTGCACACCTGCCTTCGTAACCGCCTGTTGAAGGGCCTGTCCAAGGATGTCTGGTAGTAGTCTACACTACCTAACAGCTTGTGTGGACATGCAGCATTTTCTGTATCACACAGGTTATCGCTTAGCCATGGTTGCAGACATTTGTCTAAATGGAGAGCAGGCTTGTAGCCTCAGGATGCTTTGAAAGACATTGTAAACAGGCTCAGTTTTTTGAGAAACTCACATTAACCTAATGATAAGCAAGCACAGCTGCATCTGTATCACTTCTACTTTGGCCCCCACCCTGTATCAGTTGCAGTATCTTTTCCTCTCTGCATGGCATTAATTAATATTGATGCAAACCACCTTTGTGATAGTCATGGCTTTTAGGAGAAACTATTTGCCAGCATATTTATTTCTATTTTCTTTCTTTTACATGACACTTACAGGAAAAGGTGAGGAATTTTGTATTCTTTTTATGATTTAAAGATTATATTAAAATAGGTGAAGCAACCATATTTCTTACAAATCTACTTCTAAAAAGCCAAATTTATTTTTAAAAAAGCTCTATAAGAAGTTTTCTCTCTAAATGCAGGAGAAATAATATTTAATATTTATAGTTTTCAGAATATTAGTGGGAGATATCAGGACAGGATTAAAAGTCAGAGAAGACAATTACTTAATGACTGCAAATGAAGCAGCTCCCTAGCAATACGGTACTCCAACAAATACTCACATAAACCTTCACATAAGGGATTTTGTATTCAAATGCTTGTCCTTTTCTCACTCTATAAAATGCTACACCAAAAAATGTCTCTCTCTGAACAATTTGCTTATGTCACACCTTAGCTCATTGCTACTGTGACACTGCTGAGCTTGTATTCATATACTAAAGGGAAAGGAATACAACCGCAGAATGCAGACCAAGTCTACCTTGTCTGACTGCTTGAATTCATTTTGTTCCCAGTCTCCATCTGTCATTCAGAATTGCCCGTCTGCAGCCAAATATCCAGGCTAAGCTCAGATGAAGCTGAAGGTACAGGACACTTGCATATGAAGTTTTCGCATGCACTAGTGCATCCAAAGCCATCAGCTAGTTGAGGTGAAGGGGCAAACACCTTCCCTCTGCCCAAAAATCCCAACCCCGATAAAGGAGTCTTGCCTGACTCTGTACAGCACACCCAAACAAAAAATACTCAGTCTTCACGTGGGTGTGAAATCAGGGAAGGAAAATGAAATGTTATCAGTACAAGTGGACAGGCATGGGAAGATTAGCTAGTAGGTAAAAAAAGTAGAGCTTGGACGCTAAAATCAATCAATTGCGGCATTGTGAATCAGCAGCAATCTTAAAAGCAGTAGAAACTCACTGGCTGCATGCTGTTACTCCATGACAAATTTGAGGTAAAAAGTGAGTGATTTAGATGCCTTTCATTAAAATTTAGACTCATTCAGTTTCTCTTGACTTTCCAGGGTAATGAGAAGGGGCACAGTTTCATGTTGTGGTTCATCTGCTGCACTGTCATGACACTGCACGTTGCGGCTCTGTGCGCTCTGAATCAACCACTCTGAAATCATCCTAGCAAAAGGAGAGGAGTGATCCCCTGAGTTCATTCTACATGTAAGGCAATTTTCAGAAGGCTAAGCTTTGAGGAAGCCTGCATTGCAGCAGAGTCTTTTAAACTCTAAAAAAGCTAGGAAAACACAGTCATTATCTGCTCCACTTCTGCAAATCCTTTCAATCAGCAGTATTCTCACTGACCAAATGCACCCAAAAAACATCAAGCTGCAGTACTATCTTTTTTATGCATCTAAGCCAATTTAAGGTCTTAATTTTCAATTTCTGAGCTAGACATTCATCATTCTGCCAGATCTTTTTCAATTTTTTAAAGACTCTACAATTAAATAGCCAGAACTCAGAAACATTTATATTTCCCCCAACAATGAACATGTTTTATTCTGCCATCACACAATGAGAAAGGTAATATCTTGCAAAGTACGGCATCACCAAAAGTCACTTCTGGCCACTGGGCACTACTTACAAACTCTGTGCCATTTTTATAAATGTGTAGAATGTGTTATTCTCAAGTGTCTGGATTGAAGGAACCAATAAGACTGTGGTACCCTGAATGCTAGTGGTTCTTCAGAAACATAACATACCTTTTATGTAGCCAATTGACCTTTAAAGCAGACATTAATCCCAGACAGCTCGACAACTACTCTAGCCTTCCTTGCTGATGCTTCCCACACTTGGCAATAGCTAAGAAGTCACACGAATAGGATTGTTGTAACAATATGGGAGCATAAGAACATTTATCAATGTGCTGTCATGAAAAACCGGAGAAAATAAGCAGGGAAAAACTACTTGACTGTTGATATTCCTTTAATTTGTGATGGGATTTTTTTAATGTGGCTTTGTTTACTGTAGTCTGCATGTTATTTTATGCACCCATTTGCACTGCCTTTTCCCTGTTTTCCTTCAGCTTTAGAACACATGCCTGTCCCACATTTTATCAAAAAAAAAAAAAAAAAAAAATCTGTCTCCTTTAAAGCTATTCACATCTACTCAGTGCTGGAAGCACACATAAACAGCAAAAGAAGAAATGGCAAAGCACTGATGTGTCACCAAACTAAAATCTCAAAGTAGAAAGGCAAGGAAAATCCTTCAGATGTCAGCAGTCTTCCCCCTTTTTGTACTCTGTACCTCGAGACTTTCACATCTCTATTTGGAAGAACTTTCCTGTTCCACACTGACATTTCTGTTTTAAAACAGAAAATAGAGGAGAGAAATTCCAACAACAAGTGATACTTTCATGGCTGCGGTAGAACACAGAAGTGTGAAATCCAGGTCAAAGGCTACACTCTGCCCAGCTGTGGTGGAGGAATAGGACTTCAGTTTTCCATTTTCCAGAGAAAAGACCAATTTTAGTATTTTTTCATTATGTATGTTTTGGGGAATTTTAAACATATTTTCACACATCAGTCTAAAAAATAGTCTCACACATTTTGCGTGCACGCTCTAATCAATAGCTCTTAGCCAGTTTCCCTTCTGCCAGCTCCTCAAAGATTTTTCAGGGGGGTTGGGAGGAGGGAAGAAGAGAAAGAAGGGAACTGGCAGAAAGCAGTTAATGATGCAATGTTGAACTGACAAAGCTCAGCCCCAGAAGGTGAAATCCTGTCTCCAGTAAGTTTGGTCAACCAGCATCAGCTCAAATGTAAGAGGAGAAAACAGTGTTTGCCCCTCACAGGCAGTACTGTGTGGCTGGAGAAGCTGAGGGCCAGTCTCTGACCTGAACATTTTCCTGACAGGATATAATGAAAATACAACTCTGACAGAGACATATGGCCCTGCAAATGGGTCCAGACAATTTGCCAGGCTATCTGCCACTTGGAACAGCTCCATTTTGCAAATGATGGAAGGAGACATCACAGGTTCCTTCTTGCCGTCTGTGCAACCACGGCACAGGGGCTGAGGTGACACTACTCTGCCCCACTCCTTATTTTACCTTGCACCCCAGGCTGGAGTACAAGAAGCTGCAAGGGAGGGCAGGATGTATGGTCTTCAACCTGAATGAGTGAGAAGTGAAACATCTGTTTGATTTTGGCTGCTCTTTTGCCTAATGAGATGAGATCTGACAGAAAAGTATGCAGGAAAGAGCCCACCTGAAATCCTCTGAGTCGTGTGTGAAGAGAAGGCATGGCCCAGTGCAGGAGATAGCAGCCCTGCCTACCGAGAGCAGAAGTGAGAGTTGCATGGCTGTGTTCAAACAGATTGTCTTTGCTTCCTTTAATGGATGAGTGGCCACAATCAAAACTTTTAAACTTAAATAACAAGGTAGAGACCAAACAGTGAAAGCCATCTCCTGTCTCAGTGCAGAAAAAGCACTGCGTATCTTTGTCTCTGCACAAAGGAGCCACCAGACTATCTTTTGTCACTGGTCATCAGTCACATGTAGCAGACAATCTCCCCCAGCCAGGAGGATGAGATTTGCAGGCTTTGATACTCGTCTGACATCTGCTAGACCCGTGTCTTGTTCTGCTTGTGTGGGAATGCCTCTAGTAAAGTACTACCGCAAGATTACATTAGGCATTTGAAGCTAATGAAGACAGCATTCAGCCTTTCTTCAGGACTAGACTGCTTGCAAAACAAATCTCAAAAATGACCCCAAATCTACATTGCTTCAATGATTTCAAACATTCTTGGATTTTAGACAATAAACGTAAGGTACCTCTGTTCTTGTCAGTAGTTTAAAAATGGCCTGTCTCCAAGGTTTGATGGCTGAAATAATAGCCTTTGGCTACCAGAAAATAAATAGAAATTGAAAATGGAAATTTATTTATGAAATATTTATACCATATTTATACCATATTACCACTTCATCCATACAGCTTCTGCTTCTTTTAATTTTCTTCCTCCATAACCCCCAGGTTTTAGCTTTGTAGTACTGCAATTAACAACCTCAATGCTTGTGTTCTGTTGAACAGCTCTCCCCATCACCCCCAGTTCCACCTGAGAGATGTGTCTGTACTTACTTTTGTTTTTTGGGGATCTTGACATTTTCCGGTCTGTTTTTTTTTGTTATTTCTTTTCCATTCTTTAACCATTTGAATCTGAGTGCAGGGTACTCTGAAGTGGTTTCACACCTTAGCACTAGCTTCTGACCCACAGCAACCTCTTGGTTTTTCATTTCCTTCAATTTGGGAGGCACTGCTAAAGAAATAAAAGAATATGCTGGTGATTAGGCCATCCTCAAGAGGGAAAACAGTGCTAACACAAGTTGAGCTAGGCAAGCCACACAGAGCAAAATCCCAGACAGACTAGCAACAATTCCACACCAAAACCTGAAAGTAGGGATCATTTTTTTATTACATGTATCAACCTTACAGCATAAAGGCACATTTAATGACAGCCTAGTTTGGCCTTCTGGGATCCTCCTATGAGGATCTTGCAACCTGCAAGCCATACACAGCCTTGGCAAGAATTGAAGTGCTGCTACTGAATATGATATGAAGCACTAACAACGTTTAATTGATTGTGTGCACTTAGACAAGAGACAGCACACTGCAGCAGGCCACCTTAGTAGGTAACACAGAAAAGGAAAGGGAGAGTATCTTGCTCCTTTATGTATTTCAATGGCTATGATTCAGGGGCTACTCAAAGCTTCCAGGTGCAACTGGTGTGACAGGGAGCTAAAAGCATAAATACAAGCTTGACAGCTTCCCTAATCTGAGTTACAGGCTTTTTCTCCAGCAAACATTATAACCCACATTATACACATACCTCAAACCTCAGCTTGACCATATCCTTTCCCTGAGGCAAGAGACAACAGGCTTGGAAGCCCATCAAGAGAATCAATATCAATTATGGGCATTTTGGACCCAGAAGGGGACACTGTATTGAAAAAGCCCAGCCAAGAGCTTCCACGTACTGAAAGGCTCCAGCTGATGCATCTCAATTTCTACTGTGTTGTAGCTGTAGCATTTCTTGTGTAGGTAAATCTCAAACCATTTAGAGCTTTCTAAGTTAAAGACTTCTAATATTCCACAACTAATACTGATCTTTGAGCACAGACTTCACAAGAAGAAGCAATCCATCTGTGAGACACTAGCCTCTGTTTAACTCCATGGGCTAGCTGTAAACCAAGCTCTATCATACTCCTGTGCTGAGATAAAACACCTAGGTTAACTGTACTTCCCTTGGGGCTTGAGATAACACCTTTATCACACAACTGGGGAGGGCTAGCAAAGGGAGCTACAGCTGATGGGTGATAGCTTGTGAGTGCATCCCACCTCAGCTGCACTCTGTTGTTGGTCTGTACCTCCATGCAGCACCTCGAGCTACAGTGTGTTTTGTTTCCTGAACAGCTGTAATTTTGCCAAGGAAACAAATGGCATGGCCAAGTGACTCTTTGTAATGGGATAATTAGGAGTCTTCATTGGGACACCAACAGGTCTCCAGTATGGTCCAGTACAAGAAAATGTTTTAAAAAGTTGAAAAACAATTGATTACATTTCGATATCTGTTTCTTGTGTGTTTGTTTATGGAGACTTGCTGACATTTATTGCCCTTAATTTTTATTCCAATGAGATGAAAACCAAGCAGCACCACGATGGCCATTATTATGAGAGGCACATAATAAAGAATGGTATACACACATGCTCGATAAGCAGTTGCCTGTTGCAGACATCAGCATGGCCTGTCCCACAGGCGACGCAACCTTCTTGATCATGGGAAACCAGGGAAAGCCTGACTTCCCTGAAAACTGACCCTGGAGCACAGCAGCATAAACAGCGGTGGCTGGGAAAACGTGGTCTGCAGCTAAGGAGCAAATGGGATGGCTCCTACTGAGCCACTGGCAGAAGACAGGATAGGGACAGAGCAGCCTTCAATAATAAAAAACCTTCTGACTGAAAGGAAGTTCACAACCTTTTCTATGCACTCTGCTATTGTGGGAAAGAAGTCCTGGCAGGAAGTCTTAGGCTAGACATGAGCAAAATGTTTGACCGGGAAACCTTCTCTGGGGAGGGTGCCTATGGAGCTTCTACACACACAGTAGGCACATGTATCAGGGTGGCACTCCAACAGATCAAGAAAGGCTCAGAATTTCATGATCAGAAAGAAATCTCCCACAAAACATTTTCTCATGTGATGGATTCCACTTTCAACCTCTCCTCACAGGGTAATTTTGGAAATTCTGGAGCATTCCCAAAATGCTACTAAAACAATTTTTGCTTTCTGAAAAACAAATGCTCACACAACATTCTGAAACCAATATGTTTAAACATATACACTTTTAGGAGTGTGAGTATTTGTTTATATACATAAGCACACATACGAATACCCAGGCATTTACTGAAGAGAGCAAAAGAATTTTCAAAAAATATAATCTTTAAATTTTCCAAAAAAATAATTAGCATTAATTAACAGTTTTACTACTGAAGTTTGTGCTTATAGTTTCATTCTGTCATGAAAGGTTAAGGTTAAGGTTATAGTCTTTGGTCACTCTATAAGAAAGGGGTCTGTAGAACTGTGAATTTAAAAGGCAATATTCCTTATTTAACTGTATTTCATTTATTATAGCCCTAGTCCATACCTTATAAAAATTAAGAGAATAACCACAATTGCAAGGATCAACATCTTTCGTGCTTAAGACCAACTCATCATTGGTTTTCCTATCAACATAGCACTGTGAAGCTGGGAATAAAAGATATGCCATTTTGTTTCAATTTCACATTTTTTCCTCAAAATGACTTGCAGATTTTTTCCTCCATCAGAACTGTCACGGGAAAAAGAAAGTGTTAAATTATAATGCTCAACTCTTGCCATAATTCAGGAGTTACCAGGAAACATAAAAGAGGATTTAATCAATGGCAGTGACCCTCACTAATTCACAGTAACTCGCTGTCCAAGCATGCAGGCTCTCCAGGGAAAGCAGTAAAAGCTGTTCACAGACATGACAGAAAAGAGATTGTTGCTTCTTTTCTTTCTTTTTTTTTTTTCTTTTTCCTTTTTTTTTTTTTTTTTTTTTTAATCCTTTTCATTTACACTATGTTTGTTTCCTTTCAGCTGTAGTTTGCAAAAGTTAATCAGTCCTTCCAGGCATATGAGGAAACTTGTGCTGTTAAAACCACACCACTGTGTGCTTGGATTGTGATCAGCCATACTGCTGCAAGAGGTGATTTCCATCACAGTCTGTAGCAATTTCCCCAGTGCTGCTAAGACAGGACCTTGTCTGAGGGGTAAAATGGTTTTAAAGGGGATAAAACTGCTTTTAAAAGAGGTAAAACCCCATGCTTTTAATAATCACGAGATATTGCTCTGCCTAACACCTCCCTCTCCTCGTCTCTCTACCCCTTTCCCTTTGGCCCCCAAGGCATCTCCTGCCAGCTTGGCTTCTCTCCACTGCTCTTTGCTGTGGCCATCATGTAGTCCCACTCCTCACTGCACCAGTGAGGCTTTTGCTCACCACTCTGGGTGAAGCTTGCTGCTGTGGGCAGGAAGAATGCAGAAAGAGCAAGTAAAACACTTCCTGCATCTCCAAGCACAGGTGGAGGTTGAGGTGCTATCTGGGACAGGATGACTCTGTCAAAGTGCATCTTGAAGACGTAGGGGAGCCTTACAGCATTTCTTGCAGGTCATGTATTTGGTTAGTGCTGTTGCAAGCATCTCTGGTATGGTGGCTGTGAAACCTTTACGTGTGCTATCCATCACAGAATGTCAAAGGCTGGGTAGCAAAGAAAAAAAGACAAATCCTGAGCAGAAACTAAGCATGGAAGCACCTCAAATGTGGCATTGCTTGAATGAAAGGTGTGGTGCGAACCACTTTATATGTATTCTGGGAAAACTTTACATTTTAAGAGTCAATTAGGCATACAGAAAGGCATCCATGTTTAACCCCAGGCTTTTCACATTCCTCAGTCAGGACTTCTTTCTGCGGCCCACAGACCTCCCCTGGTTTGACAGACTTTTTAAGAAAGCAACAGGGGTGATAAACAGCAAGAGAAGGCTGTCACATTGTGATGAGCTCTCACAAGGCGGCGGAGTACTTGTGACAGCAAAAGCCCCACACTGTTAGGAGGGTTTAATAGGCAAAAGCAGGCAAGGTGTTAGATGTCTGCTTATTAAGATTGCTTGAATATCTGCCATTTTGTTAGCAATTTTTTTTTCAGAAATGTACATCTGCTGGCCTGCATAATATCGTTACAGATAAGAAACACGCATTTCTATAGTATCTCTGCAAAAGACTCACTGATAATGTATAACTAGAGGCAACTTCTTTTTTCTGGACTTTGGCAAGTTTGGCAAAGCACAGCAATCTGCTTAGCCTTCGTGTTTGATTGCATAGTTAATCTGCATGGAAGCTCAACACATTGAACAAATTAAACAGGAAATCTGCAAAATATTATCACACAGCTACAAGCTTTCAGCTGAAATTCCATGAGTAGTTGGTTTTTTTATCTTTCTTTTCTTTTCCTAGGAAGGCACAAAGCTTTCTAAGAGTCTGAGCACAGGAATGTATTAGGCATGCTTACCAGTAGGCACATGTGCAGAGTTTGCTGCGCAAAATTGTGACCAACAGCTTGGGAAGTGGTAACTGAAGCCCCAAGAATATCACTCATTGCCTTGGACTCAGAGCTGCTTTTTTGTAGCATAATGCTTCAGGCAAAGCAGTAATGCAAGACGAATTCTATTATTTCCAAAAGGCTTCTCCCCTGGCATAGGAGATTGTAATCAAGCTCAGGTCTATCACAGACTAGGTCAGACTTTCTAAAGCTTTTGCTATAAGCTGCATAAGCTACACTTTAAAAAGTATACTGCTCCTGCTCAGATAGCTAAAATATAAAGCAAAATGCTCTGTTGTTCTCTGTTGGTTTTAATCCTTCTATTATTCTCTCAGGCAACATTTGGCTTCTGAACACTTTTCAAAATCTGGCTATTTCCTTCCAGCATACTGAGTCTCTGTGCAGACTATCGACATGATAAAACAGTGCTGGTAATTATGGAGGATAATACCATACAACCAGCTCTCCAAAATACCAGAGTAACTGAACATGAGCTGAGAGACTGGAAAACCAAACAAACAATTTAGCTGCTTAAATGGAAATTTTTCAGTTCTGAACTCTTGTGAAAATACTGCCAGATAAATTTCAGCTTCTGGGTCTTGGTATTACTTGAGTACTTATGTCTGTGTACAATAGCAAAAAGGAAAAATGCAAACCTGACATTTGTTTTGACCACTATCTGTAAAACCAAGATCCACAGAATCTCATTCTTCCTAGTTATAGTAAAAGTACATTATTTTCCCCATGAACTTTAGATATGTATGTGCCAAAAGAAAGGGGGATACCACAGGAATGGTTAGCAACGTGGGCAGGAGTCAAGAAACAGAACAATAGGGAGGGATATAGCACTACAGCCGTATTCCTTGAATACTGAACCAGCGAGGAACCAGCAAATGCCATGTAAATCAGAGTAACTACTCCCTAGAGCTAATCACAAAACTAACTGCAACTCTTATTCCCCTGACCAGGACTGCTCATCTCATGCTGTGGAGTGTTTTGAGTCTAAACTCAGTAAATCTGACAGGTTTAGGTATGAACTCTCACTTGATCCTTTCAAAGTAAAGGTGCACTAAAAATACTATATGTCTTTACCTGAAATATTTGCTTATTCAGGGTGAGATGCTTTCAAATACATGGCATGTCATAACAGTGTTCACAGATATTTACCCTCTCTGAGCTTACATTAATCATTTGTCGTTTCCCCTGTCAGAAGCCTAGTAAAAATTTCAAACAAGACTACCAATGGACCAACTCATTACATAACCTTGTGAAGGCAGGGTTTTCAACAGGACACTGAAAATGGACATATACAAGAAGTACTGGGCAAATGAAGAAGGTCTCACTACTACCCCCTCCACTCTACAAGTAAAAAGCCTCTCCAGTGGAGCCAGAGAAAGGAAGGTAGTGACAAACTGGCATGTCTAGAAGTATCATGTCCATGAGGGAAAGCCTAAAAGCAACCATTTATTCAGTGTAATAAGATAATGCCAGGCTGTCCAGCCTCTTGTAGTCACTCAAGATATCAGTTTCTGAGCTTAGGCCTCCTCAGAGACAGGTAACAGCATTCAAAGATAGCAAAATGTAGGTTTCACAAGAGAAGCTGGGTGTGAGCAAGCGTCTAACCTAAAGATTATGATTTAAAGGTCAATAGTTAATTTGTTTATTGATAATCTTTTCTGCAGGAACACACTGCCTGATTACATTAAATACTCTCTCCTCTGTTCTACAATGCTTCAGCTGACTCCAACTGGCTGCATCCCTTATCAACTTTGATGATCCTGTTAGACAATGATCATACAGACTGAAAATGTGGGGACAGCGTAAAATATAGTTGATATCCAATAAGCGATTCAAGGACAGCTACTCATAAAGTCTATACAAAAATCTGTAGGTCCATATTTTACATACCTAAGTGCATAAAGGTAGAATCCAGAATCTTTATTTGAGCATTAAAATTAAAGCAATCCAATGCACAGAAATGCTATGCAGGCATAAATCCCATGGACTTCAAGGGGACTTGCAAGTACTGAATGATTTTTTTTTACATGAAGCCACTTTTGATTTAGGAGCTGAATTTCAAGGCTGCACATTAAAAAAGTTTGCCTTAAGTTGTGTGCATTGAAGTCAGATGAGGGCAGGAAGCGTGGCTTGCTCTATCATACATATGTCTTTCTCTTCTTGGCTCTCCAGCCTAAGAACAAAGCTTTCATCACCATTAGTTTTCATGACTAACTTCTATCTTTACTTGAAAAAAGGCCCACAATAAATTGCCAGAGATCAGTGCAGCTGGGACAGCCACCTGAAAAGCAAAGGCTGCGATTGCACTGTTAACTTGGCTGGATCTCAGGCTATGCCTCATGTCTAGGCTTGGAAGGTTCACCAGATCTCTGATCTGAGAGGCACACAAAACTTTGACTTTGGGTCTCAGCTGTGGTGCATATGTGGCCACGTTGGTGTGTTCTAGGATCATGCTGGGAAGAATAAAAACAAATGGATAAAAATAAGGCAAGGAAGGAAAGACGTGCAATGCAACAATATTTCCCTTTAAGATAATTTCAGAGGTTATTACTATGCTGATGAATATCTAGCTTTTTGTTATCTCCTTTTCTTCTGTTTTTGGTAGAATTGACTTTTTTTTTTTTTTTTTTTTTCTCTTTTTAACACCTTTAGAGATTTAACCTTTCAATCAACTCAAAAGTGATGCAGTCAACCCCTTCTCTCATTCTCACATTTATCATTTTCTGGCACACTCCTATATTTGCTATCATCAGAAAATACAAAGGCTTCTGTGTGCTGGATCCTGTAAGCTCTTCCAATCCCAAGCACTGCCTTATATTTTATAACTCCTGTTTCAATCTCTTCTCTCTCAGCTGCTTCTCCACCCTCTCATCATGCTTTCCTTTAATACTGTTCCAACAAAGATGAGATGCTCACATACAAACAACATAAATGATTGCTTTCCCTTGATCCTAATCATAGAGAGGGCCTATGGATTACACTGTTTTCTTGGCTTTGTAGCATTTTCTGCTTCTGCAGTAGTTCCATCTCACAGAGAAAAGTGGCAGACCATACTTCTCAAGATCTTATTCATTCCCTTGAGGCTGCAGGAGACTTAAGATCAAGAATAACAACACACATCCAGTGATGCTGACAGGACACTTCTAGGTGCCTGATTAGTGCTCTTCCTAATTAAGCATGCCAAATTGTGCCTGGTTTCAGGGAGAGCCCAGTCATATATGCATAGAAGCAACAGCCTGCCACATTAGCTCATGATGCAGAATTCAAATAACACCATACAAGGTGGTAGTCATAGGATTCACACAAATTTCCCCAGCATTAAAACAATTCTTCATGCTAAACAAGAAAACCAGAAGGACCTGCTACCCAAATAGATGCCTTATTAACAAATGATACAATACAGTCCTATAGCAGGTGAAATTCAGTGGAAGTGGTGGTCAGAAGGTGATTCCTACACAGTGGGATGCAGGGTACCTCAGTAGGTGACCACTAACCACCTCATTCTGCATAGTTTCACAGAGGTGGAGTCACTGCCACCACCACCAATGATACCTGAGTAATCTGAGTTTGGGGATATAATCACTGGAAAGAATAATTAGTGAGTACACAGAAAGACGTAAAATGAGATATACCAGAAAAACTGCCTCCCCAAAAATCTCAAACTATCTCTCTCTCACAAGGCTGACAGAGAGGCCACCATTTTCACAAAACAGATGAGAAAATTTCTGGGCATCCCCAGGCATAATTGGCAATTAAGGGGGATCATTTGTCCACTAATGCTCCTCCCCACAAAGAGCCACTCATCCATGTTGATATTTGTGGGGTAGGAAGATGGAAAACCTGAACTGAAACCTGTCTGATGGCTTGTTTGATATGAACAGAAACAGAATCAAAATGTAGCAATGAATGGGCCCACTGTAGGAGAGGATCTGGTTAGAGACCATCTTCGGAACCTGCACGCACCCAAGTCCGTGGGACCTGATGAAATCCATCTGCGGCTCCTGAAGGAGCTGGTGAATGAATTTGCTAAGCCACTGTCCATAATATTTGAAAAATCATGGCAGTCAGGTGAAGTTCCTGATGACTGGAAAAAGGGAAATATAACCCCCATTTTCAAGAA
>JAOEHY010032260.1:0-65478 GCA_025447955.1 Psilopsiagon aurifrons
CTGGGGTTGATTAGAGAATCAAGCAGTAATGGAGGATGTTGCCATTGTTCAGCTGCACTTTGTGTGCTTACAGGCATGGGAAAGGATAAATGTTACGGGTGAGAAATATCCTTCTTTCAGTTCTGTCCAACAAGGACCTAAAGAATCATCTATTAATTTTATTGCTTGGCTCCAAGAGGCTGTGTATAAAGCCATAACTGATAAAACAGCTTATTGAAAAAAGGTGGCAGTAATGCACTCTATGTGTGCACAAGTACGTAAGAAAATACACAGACGTATAAAATTGCACGCACACACTCACGCACACACATCCTTCCACACACCTCTATGCTCACGCATATACATATAGACAACAGGAGGAGTTAGAGACAAGTTAGAATTTGATTTGTACTTTGATCAGCCCTAACCTGTGCATAAGATAATGGAAAGAAGGCTGTGTTTCTGCAGGGCAGAATGGTCTAGACTGGGACTCGAGAGCACGAAGGTTTTGGTTTGGAGTTTGGGCTGTTTCCATCCCGGTAAGAGCCTGTCTGGTCATTGCCATGTACTTGTTAACCACACAAAAATAAGCTTCCCACAACTAAAACGTATTTAAAATCAGTGCTTGTGGTGGGAAGAAAGTCAGTAAATGGCCACCAACAGCAGGAAAAGGTCTCTATGTGAGGCAGCTCCAGTCCCCTCTTAGTGGTGTGTGTGACAGCAATCGTAATTGATTCCAGGTAAGCTGAATGTTTCGGGATATGGCATACGTCCCGAAGTAGCAGGCTGAAATGTTACTGGCCAACGTTTTTTGAGCGCTCTGTCTTTACTGAGAGGAAATCCTGTACGCTACGAACCAAGCGAAATGATCAAGTACATGCTGTTTCTAAGTTGTCTCCTAAACCTCCTAGACATGAGGTCTGATCAGCGTGCTCTGTGGTTAGAGGTTAAAAAGCAGATTATAAAATACCTAGATTCAGATTTTATTTTCTTTTGTCCTGATTTGGCCTAAAATGGAGTGTATTAAACAAATTCTGGTCTGCAAAAGACCAGAATCAGTTAAAGCTATGAAACAATGTGCACTACGTGTCAATATTCTATTTCACTTACAAGAAAACACTAAGTCAGCTACCACAAATTAAGATATTTTCCTGATGTGACTTTTTGACTTTTTCTGGTTTTTTTTTTTGTTAAAAAATAGGTGGAGTAAATGTGGGGTTTTTTTTCTTATTTTCTTTTTTTAATTCAAAGTTTCAAACAAGATTTTCTTTTCCTTTTTCTTGAAAATACGTAGGAATCCAAACTAGTGTGTTTAGAGTCGCTTGACTGTGCAATCTCTTAGTGGCAACTGAACAGCTACAAAAAACTTTTCTTTTTTATTTTTTCCTTTTTTTTTTTCTGAAAAATCTCCCCTTTTCCTTTTTTTTTTTTTTTCCTGGTTTAAGATAATAGTGTATTATCACTCTGTCGCCATTAGATGGCAGATAAAAAGCCCCCTTTTAATACGTGGGTTTGATTTTTTTTTCTTCTTTTTTTTACTTTTTTTTTCTCTTTTTCTTTTTAAAGCCCACACCAAAGAGGAGGGCACAAGGCAAAGCTGTATGAGTTATTCCAGAAACTGTGGAAATCACTTTAGGGCAATAATAAAAACACTTCAGGGTACAAAAAAGCTTGACTACACATTTCAGTTTTCTTCCTTGAAAACAACAAACATAAATTGGGCTTAACGCTCCTTTTTTTTTTGTTTTCTATATGCACCTTGGCCTATGGCGTTTTTGCCCTGTGGCCCGCAGGGCGGTTAAGTGCGCAACACAATAAAACCAGTAGAGGTCCAGTTTCACCTCCCAGCTCTCCAGAGTTGGGCGAGTTTTAATCTCAAAACTCCCACTCGACGGCCTCTTCCCGACTCGCAGCTTTCTCCAAGCGGTGGATGATGTTGTTCAAGTTTGCCGCTTTCTTTTTCCTCAAGGAGCTGTCTCGCGTGTTCCTGGAGCTCACCGCCTCCGAGAAGCCGAACAAACTCTGAAGAGAGTTGGCTTTCTGCGAGCCTGCGGCCGGCGTCGAGCTCGTACTTGGCACACTGGAGATTTTCTCTGAACTTTCCTTTGACTTGTAGGAGCTCTCCCCTGTAAGGACTGAGGTGGAGGCAGCTGAGGTAGAGGCATCCCCTTCCGTGGCAGAGTTTGGCAGTGTCTCCAGAGCTTCTCCCGGGCGCTGCGATGCCGGCGGAGAGCTCTGGCGCGGTGCTCTGAGCCTGCCCTCGTCATCGGTGTCCTCCAGGCTCTCCGCCTGGAACAGCTCCGCTTTCTCCGAAGACCTGGCGCCCTGCAGTGCCTCTTCCCCCGCTTCGAAAGCCGACTCCGCTGGCCCTCCCTGAGACTTTGTGGTTGCATTGCTGTACTCATCCGCCTCCGGGCCACTTGGCTTTCCTTCAGGTGGGCCTTCTGCGTCCACGCCGTCGCAGCTATCTCCCTCGGAGCTGTGAGCGGCCCTGCTGCTTCTGGCGGAAGGAGAGTCGCTCGACCCAGCCTGGCTCTGGCTCCCAGCTTGGATCTCCTCGATGAACAGCTCCCGGCGGATGCGAGACCTAGGAGAGAGGGGAGAGGGGTGGTCAGTGGGCTGGGGTCACCACCACCGAGATGCCCAGGCACTGTTTTGTCTGGGCTACAGGCAGCAAGGCAGGTTGGTGGAAGCACTCACAGCCTAAACTCAAAGGACTGACTGAAAAGGCATTTGGAAGAACGTGAAATATCAAGATGCTTTTAATTTCATTCTCACTGGCCACACGCCTGCTGTGAAGAAGGACACGGGGTCCTCCATGGTATGCTGGGAGGGCAGCTGCCATAAACAGAATTTTGAGCAGATTAAGGCATTTTTGGTAACTTCTGCAGTGCTCAGTGTTGGGACTGACCTTCTGACTTCAACCAGGATGTTGCTATCTGTTGTAAATCTGATGCTGATGACTGCCCCTTCTAGGAACCACAACAGGCATTATGGAACAAAGCAAAACCATAAACCTCATGCAGATAATCAATTTGTACTTTAAATGATTGGTGAAAACCAATGACAGATCATCTTCCCTGTTTTTACAAGTTTAAATTAAGCAACATTCATAATTCTACACTCAATTTTTATAGCACTGGATGTTACTCAAGGGACAGAGATGAAAGGCTCTGCAGTCTCCCATTCTCGTGAAGTCTGCCATCAGGAAGGTAAAACTTTGCAACACGCTGCACCAGAAAAGGGATGATTTTAAAAATACAAATACATTTCTGGTAGATCCAGAAGAAAACAGTTTGCAAATACAAACCAATTTGGATTTCTACTAGAAATGAGCTACAATTTTCCTAAACAAAACACAAACGAGGAAAATGGATAATCCCCTTGGTGCTCTCCTGGTCATCAAGGAGGAATGAAGATGAAACAAAGTCCATTGTTCCGCATGTGCTCTGGGGAAGCACGGCTTTGACAGGTTGTCAGACTATGAGCCAGTCTGACTTCTGCCTCACATTTTTATTCAAACAGTCCATTTCAGAACATGAACAGTGACAAGCAAGCAGTGCATTTCGAAAGAATCAGTGCACTCCAAGTGTGCTTAAAATTGCCCAGTGTGTCACCTTGTGCCTCCTACTGCTTGAAGCCTGCAGTGATACCCCTAACACACTACCTTTGCCCTTTAACTTGGTTCTGTCCCGCTTCCTTCTCTGTTTAGGAGCTCCCAATATCCACATAACTACAAAACAGCTTATGGAGTAATCTCAGAGTCAAGGCTAACTCTTTGTCTGTACTGCTCTGTCAGTAGGAGAGCTTATGACCACTTTTCAGGCCCCAGTCTGCAACCAAGAGGGAGCCTCAATGACTTGTGGTCAGGGATCAGACTACAGACACAGAGAGAGTTTATGTTTCAGAGTGAAGATAACACTGTTTCAGCCAGGGAGAACTGCTAAGGGTCTTGCAAATCAGAAGCAAAATGCTGTCCCAATGCTGTATGAATTTTTCATTTTTCCCTAACTGTGCTATGGAAGACAGCACACAATGGAGAAAAATTAGGATAAATGCAGAACACCATCTGAATACTGCTTTTGAAGCTAATGATATTATTGACTTACTTGAAATGCAACAGAGTATTTCAGCAGTACTTGCTGACTCTACACTTCTGAAGGATTTACAGGGTCTGTAATTTTCCCTAGGAGAATATTATTCACCTAACAGAAGACCACAGGTGCTAACATTAATTTTCTATTACCATTAATTGCATGCATCCTGCAACACTGATTATCAGGCTCTATTTATGCCTATAATCTCCCTGCATGGACATTGATCCAGAACACACTGCTTCTGTAACATTCCCCCAGCTCAGGAGAGGAAATGGGTAAGAGAGGAAATGGGTGCCTGCATGGCATTTTAAATACCTTGGTTCCAGCAAGATACTGAATGATGACATGCTCAAGGGGTACCTGACCACAGCCCCACAGAATACAGGCTTGATGAACGTGGAAATCCTGGAATTCACACCCAACATATTGGTTCTGGAGTCAAGTCTGGCTCCTCATTAACACAGGAATTAAATCCCTAAGGTAAAGAAGATCTGGTGACAGCAGCTAGGAAACTCCAGAGAGCATTCCTCTCAGTGGAAGGTGCTGGCCTCAAAACACATCCTGTTGGCATTCGTCAGTGTAACTCAAAATATCAGAGATCTCCTGGGGTATATGCTGAGGTTCCCTGTACAAGCCTTCACAGCACATCTAAACAAGCACAATGCTACTACAGCTCATTGAAAAATATGGCCAGAGTTAAGAGCAATAAAGTTTAGGATCCAAGAGGACTAGATCACAATTCAAGAAAGTCTGATTTAACTCCTGATGCTTCAGTAGCATCACCTCTGTGACCTGAATTTATGTGCCAGTTTCCACTTGTGAAAGTGGGACAAAAATCTCTGCCTCTTACTCTTCTGTACCATTTTTAAGACAACAGGGCCTCAAACTCTGATGTGTTCTGTATGTGCTTCACTACTACAAAGTAAAGGAGATTTATTTTTATGTTCTGAGAGCGATGTGATCGGTATGGGTGCAAAGCCATAGACCGGAAGAAGCTTGCAGACAGGTCAAAATCCTTTATAGCTATTTATATTCTGAAGTTAATGCTTTCTTTGGCTGCTGAGGATGTGTTTTTTTTTAAATTTATTTTGCTGCATAAAATAAATGCTAGTGTTGACTTCCCAGCTGGTGAATATAAAGGCAACTTCTGCTTTAGCAATCACCTTTGGGAAGTGAGGTTTGGGCTGAATCCAAAAGGAAAACTACTGCTGCAACAGGATTCCCCAAGAACCAGGAGGACAAACTTTTCCAAATCTGTACCCTGCTTTATCTGAAGTTACTTTAAAGAAATAGATGGTCTGAGATGTGGAACTGCTGATGTATGAAGACTCTTCAGTTTGGAAAAGAAATGGCTGAGGATGAGTATAAAAGAGATAAATAAAGTTAAGTGTGGCCTGGAGAAGATGAAGAAGGGAAGGAGTACCCATTCCTTACAATACGTGAGCTGTAGAATAGTCAGATCCTGCTCCCTTAGCAGAATATGTAACTGTACCTCTTTTGCAGTGTCCTGCAAATGATTTAGGAGTACTGCATGCACGAAAACTAAGAAAACTGTTATACAGAGGAAAAGAACAGGCACGTGTGTTGATTTTCCAGTGGTGGCAACTGCTCAGAGCACCCAGGGATCCAAACAGCCTTGAAATCTCTCTTGACAGCTCTGGTGACTTAGCAGCGCACCTGGGAACAGGTCCAGACCCTTCAGTGCTGTGAGGCTGGTGCTACCCACCAGCTTCCAGCACCCTGTTTATACATTTTTTATTCTGTACACAACTGTCAGCACCTAGTCTACACTAATGTATAGCTTGGTGTGGCTAAACACGCTGATCAATCATGACTTGTCACTTTTTCTCACAGCACGCCTAAGCAGGAGATCTCATGATAATGAGGAAGATGACACATGCCACCAGTGCTCCCGCACTCATCTGCGTAAGTGAGAACAGCACATTTTGCTGTCAGGCCGAAGGGAACATATTTTCATAGGCATCCCTCCAACTTGTGCATAATTGCCTAGAAGTGGGAATTGGAAGAGAGGCCTGCATGTGGAGGACTCGAAGCAGTGAAAGAGGCTGCATCTGTAGTGCATTCAAGTCAGAGAAATTCAGTGTAAATACGATTATTTGTTGGTTCTAATTTCTTAATTTTGTATTGTTTACTATAAATATTATTTAACTATTGTGCATAGTGTTTCTGAGCTATCTTATTAAACCAGGCTGCTCCTGCTTCAGCACCTTCTCTGTTTAAAGCTGAGAAGGGACAAAGTGGAAAACATCCTTTAAATGTTAGCAGTTTCCTAAAACAAGTAAGTTCAGCAATCTGGACTAATTGGGCACATTACTGGCTCTGAGTGAAGGAGCATAGTACTACTGAATCTGGTATCTTCACTCAAAGTGAAT
The DNA here is from genome assembly GCA_025447955.1 of Psilopsiagon aurifrons. Lineage (NCBI taxonomy): Eukaryota > Metazoa > Chordata > Aves > Psittaciformes > Psittacidae > Psilopsiagon > Psilopsiagon aurifrons. The sequence continues at coordinate 6,470 of JAOEHY010032260.1, forward strand.
CTGGTATCTTCACTCTATCTGTTCAATAGCCATTAGCACCAATTTCTTGGAGAAAAGTCTGCTGCACTAATTAAGATTCCCAATCCTAAGCACAGGTGATGTTTATTCAAATAATATGCTTATTCAAATCCTTATGATTCTTATGTGCCTTTCTAATGTTTCTTTTTATTGATGTCTCTAGGCCAAAACCTGCTTCAATCATTCAAATGTGGAGAAGGCTCCTTCTAATATAAGCAAGGAACTAAATATACCATCTTATTTCATTTCAGCAGGACTCAATGATTTAATCATAACTAAACCTTTTTATCATAAATAAATCTGCACCCACATCTTGACTTCAGGGTTATCAGTTCTCTGTCCTCCATGACTGTGCGGAGTTTCCCAGAAATACAGCACATATTATGCCTATTTTCAGAGCTCTGTGACTCAAGATCTAAAAGAAAATCCTGGCGTTGCTCTTAGTGGGAAAACACAAAGAAAGGAGCACAGTTCTGGTGCCATCCAGTAGAGGACACTCACAAGCACCCCAAACAAACTGACCCAGGCAGAACACACCCACCACATACCTATATGTGCATATATACACATGCAAGTGTATGTCTGTGTGAGCGTGCATATGCAAGTGAGAAAGACCAGACTTGCTTACTGCAGTGGGATTTATAAATATTCAACAGTGGACATCTCTAAATCCAAGCTCACCACAAAAGCAAGACTTTCTGTTGAAAAGCACTACTTACATCAATATATGAATATTGCTGCTCCTCGGGGATAACTTAAAATTAGTCTGGAGCTGAAACAGTTGAAACTGTTCATTTTGTATGACTGCTCAGTGCTAGCAGAGGCAGAAACAGCTTACTAATGCAGAGCAGCACCCTGCCCAAGAGAACAGAATAAATCCTTTAGGAGTAGGGCTCCTGGGAGATCTCCTACCTGTAATTGTGGAACCAGTTGATCACGGTGCTGGTTTTCAAGTTGAGCTGTGTAGCGAGTTCCTCAATGGTTTTTGGTGATGGGTATGGCTTTTGCTGGTAGGCTCGTTTCAGAGCTTCTTTCTCTTCTGGTGCCAGCACCACCCGGGGCTTCTTGAGCTGGTGCTGTGGCTGTGGGCTGGCGCCCTGGCTGTAGTCTATCCCAGCTGAGGAGGACTCACAGGACTGACTGTCACTAACAGAGCTGTGTCGACGCTTCATGTAGGCTGAAAGAGAAGCACATCGGATGAGCCGCAGCTGAATACAAATGCAAAATCAATGAATGTACGAGCGGTGGAATAAATGTGAAGATGACAGATTGTGGATCCATGGAGGGGCTGTTCGGAGAGAGCAGAAAGGAAGGGGCATCATCAGAGATGAGAGGAAAGCAAATGCGGAGGGGATGCAAGAGGCAGAAAAAGAAGGAAGGGGACAAAAAGATAACTCACTAGAAGCCTACCAGAGTTTTCTTCTTTTTCAACGTGAGACATAAATAACAGGGTTCAATACCACTCATTTCAGATGCACTTTTTTGAGGGGCGAATGTCCACACAAATGCCTGATTAGGACAGCTGCGCTTCATTGGGTTTGGCTGTTAAACGCTTCGGGAGCATACCAAGGTCTCTCTAACACTTAAGGTCTCAGAAAGACTGTGGGAGCTGAAAGCAGCCTCAGCCACGGCTCCAACACAGGATGGCGCCCGGCTCCCAGAGATCCCGGCACCGGGCTGAATAACCCCGCAGGCATTTGCTGCTTTTTCCTACAGATCTTCGCTCTAGCGGTGACAGGTTATGAAAGAAAAGCAGCCCACAGCATCATCCCCCCCTACACAAGCTCTTTCAAAATTAATGTACTTAAGAAAGCTCTTGCTGCACTGATGGTGCTCAGTGAGGCTGGCGCCAGAAGCCTGTGATACCACCAGCGACTCTGCTCCTGGATGGGGACAGAATTATCCTGCCAAATTCTGCAGGGAAAGAGTCTCAGCAAAGGCTGTCACTGACTTGACTGATTTTCACTGGGCAGAGAGGTGGGATTTGCTGCACCTGGCAGTATCGTGCACAAGCATTGCTAATGAGGGGGCTGAAAACAGCAAATATAGATGAATCTTGTCAATAAAATCTTTAATGGTCTGTTAAATACCTTCTAGATGTTTAAGAGTTGAGGTATTCAAGAGCTGCAATTTGATAACCTCAGCTATTAAGCTCCAGATTACACCAGCCTGACATCAGTCCAGCAGGAACTAAATCTCCAGTAGCTCCCATGAGACCAGGCACCAATGTAGAGCACGTTGCACCAGTCAGCAACCAAATTCTTCAATACATTCCTCTCTCCCCACAGCTCTGCCTTTAGGCTGAGGGTGCACAAAGATGAAAATCCAATGCAATCCAATAAACTCTGTGTTCAAAGCCCTTCTCACACAAATCAGCTTCTTCTGGCAGAGCTCCTGAAGGACTGGCCAGGTTTTGTGTCTCCAGTGGGTTCAGCATCGTGTCTTTATACAGCAGTTATGTCCAGTGGGACCATTTTACACTGTGTCTTACTATCACTGAAGTGAATTTTGAGCACATTGTGTAACCTTGGGGGTATCTGCATGACTCCCATTTTGGTTTTCCTGAATATGACAGATTACCTGTGGATTGCCTACTGTGTAAGATCACTGATATGGAACAGAACGTGTGTTGCTCATGATCCATCACTCTGCCATGATACAGTCCTGCATGCACTTGAAATAACCATAAAAAGCAAAATTGTGTTTTGGTGATTATTTAAGTTGCTCCAACTGGATGCAGAACTGCAAAGCGACCTCAAGAAAATGCATTCTTTTAATGTGACCTGTTTGCCTTATTTTTGCAGCCTTCAAGGAACTGTTACAACCTGCAACCACAGAATTAATCATTCCAGCAATATAACCTCACATTTATATGAGATCCTTAATCTGAAAGCCTCCTAGGTGTTACTTCAAACTTGTATGGACATACAAACTACATACAACGTCTCCTTGTCTCCTTTGATAGCGCAACCAAGAGGTCTGAAAACTAGCATGGAAGATGTAAAAGGTGTTTAGGCTACCTTTAACTGGAGCTTCAGGAATTCGGTCAGGTGACCGAGTTAAACATAAGATACCCATGCATCAGGATGCTCTGAATCTCTGCTTTCTCGGCTCTCCAAAGGATGGCATTTTTGGCAGGTCAGAGCTACCATCTTTAGACTGCTGAGGTCAGCATGGAGCAGTGATACCTTGGGAAAGATATCATGCCCTAACACCCACCTCTGCTTTTGCAACCTCACACTGGGATTACAAAAAGTGCAACAGCTGATTCGGGGGTCTCTCACATGAATGAAATAAATTATACAACTGCACATATTTCCTTAACATAAAGAGGAGGATGCCCCCCTGTTCTGTCATAAGCAATTGTATTCCTGCAGGATTATATATTATCAGAACAAACTTCCAGAGGGCCAAAGGCACTATTGTGGCACTTCTCCATGTGCTGAACTAGCACCCAAACTTTTGGCTTTAATGGTGGTCTCTGGAAACTTTAGACGATGTTTATAAAAGCTTTTACTTTCTAATTCTTATTTTTAACAGATGTGCTGCATGTAGACAACATAAGAAGATCATTCAGCACATCTGCAGTGACAGCCAAGCTCAAACTGGAATCTTAGTCACAAACACACTTTATTTCTGGAGAAGTCTGATTTTTTGCCTGTGATTGGTATCCCCTTCTCAGGAAACCTATGAATAACCCCCACCCAGATGTAATTTGGGCAAAGGCCTGGCTCTGGGCCTGAGACCACCTTGTCAAGGCCAGCTCTATCCCCAGTTTCACTACTGCCTTTCCCTACTGTTGTTTCCCTGCTGCCGTTGCCAATCCAGCATCCCTGCATCCCTCTGGGGAGACTCCCCAACATGCGCGCAGCTACAGAAGCAGCAGATGCTATTGCAGAACTCGTGGCTGTCCACTGAGGTAAAACAGAGCCCCTTTAAAAATCATTTTTATCTTATGCTGTATTGAACAAGATTATTAAAAAGCGAAATAATGGGGAAATAAAGGGAATTAAATTTTCTCCTGACAGCAGGACTCAGTACTGCTCTGTGAGGAGTGTGACATTATGAGCAGCACACACACCGGGAGGTTGTAAGGAGGAGGAATGAGCTCGTCCAAGGCTGGAAAGGTGGTGCAGGGTGCCTCAGCCTAGTGAGCGAACCCTTGGCTTCCTCCAAAGAAGTTAGTTAATGCACACTGCACATTTTCAGAGCCTCTCAAAATGGACATTTACAGCACAAACCTTAGACCACAGAACAGAAAAAGAGATCTATGCACCTCACCTTTATCATAATTATTAATTTACTCCCTTAATAAAGTGTGGCGGAGAAATAATTGGTAATAATGTTTCACTGGTAGCAGCTACAGTTGCATTGTTCTTTAACCACCATTACCCAAAGGGAAAGTTAAACTCTTAATGTGGCTCTAGAACAATTCCAAAGGTTAACTCACAGGATCCTTATCTGCATGAAAGGATTCTGCAGAAAGGAGAGGCTTGAATTCACTTTAGACTGCTCTGCTATGAGGACAGCACATACACAGTTCAGGAGCTGCGTACAGAGTCTCAACGATTTATTGCCTTATCTCTATTCAGGTGCCATCTCTAGAGCACATGTATTGTACAGGATTTGATAAGAATCCAGTTTAGAAAATAGTTTTGAAAGGATATTGTCAGTACTACTTTTAAATTATTTGTATTTTATTTTCCTGTGTTAAGGGCAATATTCTCTTTGAGGCTACAAAAATCCAGCTAGCTGGAAAGTTTATTCCTGCCATGTTTCTAACACAGCAAAACCCATCATGGTTTTCCCTTTGGTTTACAGTTGTAGGTGGGAAACCCAAGTGAATTTTACTCCCAATGGAAGATCACACACAATTTGTGATAAGATACTGCTCTGCATTATATTATACTGGTCACTGTGACGAGGATTTGAATTTGTTCTTAAAAGCATACAAGACTACAATTTTCCCAGAAGCTCCCTAACTGCAGTTTTAAATATAAAGTTCTTGATCAGATGTGTTAATGCTTTCAGGACATCAGTCAACAGCAGTGCTTTCAGCTCATACAACGAATGCTGTCTGTACTAATATCATTAAGGGCTAGCTTGAGAGATGTATATATCATTAATTAGCTGACTGCTGATAATGGCAGCCTCTGAGTCGCTTTTGTAAAATCATGGATGTACTAAAACCAGGGCTCTGCACAGCCGCTAGTTTTTAGTAATGGATTTATAGAGAGCAAGATAAAATTTCAGGATATGCTCTTTACTGAGATACCCAATAACAACTGAGGTGTCTCACAGGTGTCTCATGACCTAGCTGCTTTTTGTGATCATGTATTAACACCATCACCTTCCTCCATCCCTATAAAGGCCAGAAATTTAATTATTCTCAAATACCCTTTTATAAAGACTGCATTTTTCTTTCCTTCTAGTGACCATCAGTGCACGACTGGCAAGAAGCTCTCTCAGGAATCAATGCACACTTCTTCCAGCCCAACATCTGTGACCAGCTGCAGTACTATTAACTAACAACCCAAAGCCAGCTCCCAAACTCAGATTTCTCATTTGGTAAGGCAAGTTATCAGTGATACACCGGGGCCTCAGTGATTAATCTATAGGAGAATATGGCACTGATTTCATGACAGCTGGTGAATATTCAGGGTTTGGGGCCCGTTTTTTGTTTGGCATTTTGTTGAGATGCATCCGCTTGAGCTAGCATCAAATAGAGCTATGAAAAGCTGTCAGGAAGTCCTTTTGCATAACCTTCATAACGCTGGATCAATGCTGCCTCTATACTATTTATGGAGAATTCTAAAAGACACGGTCATCTCTGAAAAAATGGAAAGCCTGAGTCAGCAGCTCTGCTCCAAGTTACCTTTTTTCTCCATTCGTTTCATATCCATCAGCTTCTCCACGTTGTTGGGATCGTTCAGCCACAGCTGCATGCGGACAAAGGGTTCCCGTCCCTTCAAACTCAGCTTGTGCCAGGGCTTCGGGCGAGCCAGAAGGTCTGAGACAGAGCCTTGTGTTAGCCCTAGGATTGTCTCCCCAAACAAACGCTGACCTAATATGAGATTGAAAATCGCATGAATTCATTCAGCTGAGAGACGTGGCTCTCTTCATAGTTACACAGACAGAACACCTCTACGAGAACATTCATCAATTACTCTTACTTCAGAATTGCTTGAAAACCCAAGAGAAACATTTAGAAGAATAAAAGACCTGCCCCCCACTAAATGTGTAAATATTGAGCTTTAGTTAAATCCTTAGGATCTGGCTGTGGCAAAGAGGGGAGCTCAACATGTTTGCGGAGTGGGACCTTACAGGGAAACAGTGTGCAAAAAATACAATGAATAAGATTAAAAATGAACTGAACTTTTAGCTAAGCAGGCAACTAGTGAGAGCAGAGAGGCCACTTAGCTCTTATGCAGGAGGGTAGTGCAACAGCTTCATTCCAACAGGGCAGTCCAAACATTTCAAGCAATCAATGAACCAAGACCGATGCACCCTCCTGCATTCAGCAATGTTAATATAAGTGTCCTCATACATATTTTGTGTTGTACTATCTGTGGTGTTCTAACTGTATCTTGCCAACTACAGATAATCACGTTTTACAATATAACAGCTTTTTTTCACAGCTTCTACAGTACTTCTAGTTAATAATACTTAATTTTAATTCTCCTTCTAAATGCTATCATCTAGCATGGCAAGAATTGCATACGCTTTTCAATGTACAGCATTTGTATGTGCATTGGTAACACTAGTTTTACATGGTTAAGATCTAACTTATCAAAGACTGTGGAAAATGCCTGTGCAGCTCAAACCCAGCCATACAGCTGGTTTTCTAAACCCCTTCACTTCAGTGCTCTTCCTAAGCTGAACTACTTCAATACACGACAGCTTTTGTTACAAGACAGAGCCTGAAGTCATCCAAGTCACCGACAGTGATTTCTGAGAGAAGCACAGCAATCATGCATTTTCAAGGTAACACAAAGATCTTTCCATACTGACCAAGTTCAGGCCTCAGGGTCTTGTGTCTGATCAGGAGCTCCTGAATGCCCCCACTAACATACAGCAGAATGCTTTTTCTTCACTTCCTAGCAAGGCCAGCATCTCTTACCCAGTGGCAACAAATACATCCCTAAGGGACAATGCAGATAATACATGGCGACTCGTGCTCTTACAGCTTTACAGGACACTCCCACACTTACAAAAGCACCATCAGCTCTTGCCTTCACAGCCTCACCTGATCCTGACAAAACAGGTCATGGAAAATACCTGCTTTACAGACCCACACCCCCTGCGCTTAACTCCAAGGATCTCCTCCTCCTCTTTAAAATAACATCCAAGGCTTTTGCCCTGATTTGTTTTTTCACCTGTATGGGGAGAGGACGGAGTGTGAGAGCAGTTAGAAGCTGCAAAATGTCCATGCAGATGCCACAGGCAGGTGGGTCTGCAGAGCTTTTGGAGGAAGCAGCTGAGATAATGAAAGGCAGAAAGGGGAAATAAAGACAGGGCTAACATGACACTGTCTGCTACTAAACCCTAAACTAACCCTAGAAATGGTTCTTGGAGACTGAACAGAAACCTTAATTCACTTAAGCTCCTAAGTAATAAGTGATTTTCCACTACCCTCAACACCAGGAAAATCAGACAAAGGAATTAATTCTGAGCCAATTTTCAATCATGCGTATTGCAGAGTGAACCTATTCCATGTTTGTACTGAAAAACATCGGTAAGGCCTCATCCATTCACCTTTAAATCTGCCAGCTACTAGCAAGATAAGACAGCTACTTTAAAAATCTTTTAATTTGCCTTTCTAAATAACTTCCCTTTAATGTTCCCCCCAATTTCTAACCCCAGGCTGGGCTCTGGCCACAGTGTGATGAGCTCCAACAGCCGCTGTGCAGTGCCAGGGTGCCCACTGTGGCTGGTCAGTAAAGCAGAGCAAGGAACTGATCCGAGTCAACCTACTGAGAATAAAAGGGCCTCTTTTGACTCAGACCAACTGCTCTCATTTGCTGTGTGACCACATGAGCAGGAATACAAGCACAGATTTGCTGCTGAAGGAAAAGAACTTCAGACTGCAGCCTAAACATCAAAAACATGTACTTGGAAGGAGGTAATGATCATGTTCTCTAGGTGTTAAGAACAAAGCTAAAGGTGTCATTACTGTATCCCAGGATATGGCAGGACAGGATAAAGCACCTGAAACACTTCCAAGGTAATGGGGAACATGCTAGAAATCATCCTCAGGAGGTAGCATGTATATCACACCCCATCTTCATTAGAGTGCTACTAATAACTGGAACACTTTTAAGCACAGGTTTCCTAAACCTCCTGCTAATTCTCCCCATCTTTCATCCTAATATCCTTCATGACTGCTCCCACTGATGTAACTCCTCATGGATAAACCTCGTTTATGGTAAATTATGCTGGTTTCATGGTTAGTCCTGGCCCTTTCTGCTAAATCGCCACCACTGCAATCCTTCAATAGCTCACTGCATTTGCTTCCCTCTCCACGTTATATGTTACCCAGGAGGGAATCACTGGTAATACTATGACATTTGGGATGAGGAATACCAGCAACACCACAGCATTAACACTGCCACCATTATCTGCTAAAACGGTGACTGTTGAATCAATGTTAAAAGGCATGGGAGGAGACACCCACCAAACACATTGTGAATGGTTTTTGCACAACCATGGTCTTTACTGGCTGATGTTACTGGAACAACTGAGCCAGCACCAGTTCCCTAGAACAGGTTAACAAGGCCCTGTGGCCTAAGACAGAGAAACCTGTGCACCGAGTCAATCTGGTGCACTAGCACACTGAGGGCGCAAAAGGAGACATTGAAACTGGTTCCACACCTAATGCAGAGTTTGGGGCACATTTCCTGGCTCTTCTGCTGCTTTTTAGGCTTGTCAGCCACACTGTAGGAAAACAAAAACCATGGGAAATAAAAAAGACTAAGTAAAAATGGCATCAAAGCAAATGTCAACAAAAATACTTTTTCAAACCTCTCTGGAGCACCAGAGCAGGTACAGCACTCAACAGCATTTTGCCCAAAAACTAGGGGCTTGAACCTGCAAACCCTTACCATGACCTGTGGCTTCATCTCTACATTACCTCCACTGACCAAGCAACCACTGTGCGCCCATGCAAATGTGCACAAGCAAGTAATTCTGCTGAGTTCAGTGGAATACCACCTCACCAGGGTATGCCCATGATGAGGGACATTTTCTTTTCTTCCTAAATTATGTTAAATGAGAATTTGCAACCTCCCCCATCCCAGTATTCTTCCCCTTAAAAATACATCTGACATTATGCTGTGCCTAACTGAAAAAAGCTTCCTTACGTACTCAAATATAGGTATTTTTACTTATACAGCCGTAACGGTTCAGTTGATATGGTCGAAGTTCTTCTCATATAAGGACCATCAGCAGTCTAAACCTCAACTCATCTCTCTGGTCACATCTCAAGTCACGGGAGAGCAGCTGGTACCTCTGGAGAGTACCAAACATCTGTTTTGGACATCTAAACACAAGTGAAGTGAAGCCCATGCTAAGCCCCAGAAGCATGTACAGGTAACACTAGGGCAGCCTTACTGGCTTCCCACTAAAGACTTCAATGGATTCCTAAGGTTTCCAAAGCCTTGCAAGGGTTAAACACATATGAAGAACTAGTGATCTGGAGGCAGAGTGGCAGTATTAAGCCTGGATATCCCACACTCAGATCAGGTTATTCCCTTTGACTATTCCAAATACACAGTCATGTCAACATTACACTTAATTTGACACCCGAAACCTCATCTATAAGCAAAAGCAGCCTTAGCTTTGCACATCTCAAAGCAAAATAACTGAATGGCCCCACGTACTTCTCTACAGGTTCACCTAAACCTCAACTGAGTCCAAATTCACCCTGCTAGCTCTACAGATAAGCTACACTTTTGCTTGTGATCATGCTGGACTCCTCTAATTCACCTGTGCCTAAAATGCTGGGGCCTTCAATCTATGAGCATGAGGAAAACAGCATTTCTGAAGGGGGCACCTCCCTGTCTTTGGGGTTTTGGTCTTCTTGATGGCCTGCTGGACTTTATTCAGGCTGCTGGGAACAGCACCTGGCTGGTGAGCCAGAAGCACAGGTTAAGAGGAACTAGGGTATGATGATGTTTAAAATACAGTGTGACAATCTGCAAGGATTTTTCTACCAGTTTAAAAAGAATACAAAAAGATCTTTTTAACAGGTTAAAGCTTAGGCCAGAGTCTAACCCAAGTATTCTTGTGAGCATCTACTGAAATGCAGCTTAAAAATCCAAGCATGAACACTCAGTTTTGGTCAAGAAATGAGAACAAAGTGATTTACCAAGATTGTTGTCCGTTAGCACTTCTTTGACCCTCTTCGTGATGCCATAGGTATCCAGCTCAGGGGACATAGCAACCAGTTCTTGAATGCTGAGTGCCGAGTGCCCTGACAGCGGCAGAGGTGTTGTAGATTGGGATTCAGAAGCAGGTGGCTCGCTGGATTCCTGGGATTTGCCATCCTTACTGGTCTCTATAGTGGGACAGGGCTGCTGCACCAATTCAGTCAGGCTCTTCACTGATTCACTGGAACTCATGGGAGATTCAGGAGCAGGACTGCAACTGGCAGAAGTCTTTGGAGTGCTTTCTGTAATTAAAAGAAGAAAAAAGCCCCCACTTTAGCATAATTGTAATGTTTTGATTGCAGGATATTTAACTTGCCTTCTCATTTATATTCTACCTACTTAAAGAAATGCCTAAGTATGCAAAATACTACTTGTTATGACTTGGTTACTTAAAAGCCTCTCTTTAAAAACAGAATTATTTTCTAATTTTATCTTGAGCCATCTCTGCTTTCTCATACAGACAAGATGTACAAATACAAATAAAATCAGGGGAAATTGAAGCAGAATAGTCTTTAAGTTTGCAAGAAATCTCCTTGCTCAGGAGATCTCAGAGTTTTGCTTTCCACAACATTTTTGTGCAAGGATGCTTTTAAATCTCCCATTTTTAGACTGGTTTAAGCCTCCCTCTGTGGCTTCCAAGAAAACTCACTCAGCTATTATTTGTAGTGTCAATGAGGGATTTTCTATCACTGATACAACTTCGTAGCTCCAGAGCGTTACTGATTTCATTTTGTTTCTTATCACTCGCATCACATTTTTGCACTTCTCTTTGCCTAGAAATAACTTAACAAGATTAAAATGCAGTTTGTAATTATGGTGTATTAATTAACGTGTTCAAGAGCCCAACATAAAGATAGCCGGTGGATCAGGAGACACCCAAATCTGTTATTGTGACACTCTGTCTAAAAGAAAGCTTTCTGAATCTGTTAATTTGCCAACAAAAATAGGCTCTGTACAAAATGTTGTTTCCCCCTAATAAATTCAGAGTTATCTCTAATGGAACGGAGCTTATGCTGAAAATCCAGACATCTAAGGGCACAGTCTAAACATATTTTCAAGTAACAACACGTAGACAATGTGGTTTAGAAGAACAATTCCCTTCCAAAGATAAAGAGCACATGCAATTTCTTCCCCATTTTTGTGGGGCTGCCTCCTTCTCCTCCTTGCTGTCTCACATCTCATTACTTGACACGGTTAATCGCATGTGTATCAGATTCATACATCAGTGGATTTGTCTCGAGCTCTCTGGAGGGAGCTTACAAGGCTCTCAGCTGTTCAAGGATGAGGCCAGCCTACATCAAAAACTTAGTCCCTCTAATAGAACTGTTTTCTGAGCATGGTAACACACTTATGAGAGGCTCACTCTGCAGCATCAGCTCCTGTCACTAACAGCAAATTTCACTGTTCTGAAGTTTGTTTGTTATGGAGAGCATTGTTAAACCATTACAGCGCATGCAGCTTATGCAGCATGGAAACATATCCCTAACACTAAAGGAAAATGCTGCGTAAGTAAAAGTAGGGTCCAAATGCAGCAGGGTGCATAGTGTAATTGTGTTGCTCAAGGTAATAGAAGCTTTCAAGATGCTACATTTTAGAGAGGTTCCCTGACACCCCTACATAAAGTTGCTTTCTCAAAGCAAGCAATTGGACTTTTTGAGAGATGCAAAAGAGGCAGACATAAAAGGAAAGCAAGGTGCATATAAATCTTTAAGGTAATAGGGATCCTACAAATCTTATTTCTTCTCTCTCTTCACCCCAGGTCATCATACAACTGAATACAAACCCCAGCAAACGTTATTTTTGTATGAGGAGCAGCAAAGGAATTGTACTGTAAATTTGCCCTGATTCACTCATGCGAGGGACCAATTTGGCAGATCATCCATCTTGTTCACTGTACACTGTCAGGGATGGCATGAATTCCCTCTGTGATAAACAGATTTCTTCTCAGGTCTGTGTCCTTTAACCCACAGCAAGGTCAAAATTATGGCTGCCTAGCTAATAAACTGCACGGCACTCGTTCAAGTTCCCTCTAATTTTGTCCCTTGTGCCAGCTTATACAAATCTTTTTGAATAACTAGAGCAGCTGCAAATTTCCTATACAATTCCTCATCCGTGCACTGCAAAGCACATGCACACACAGAGCGCAAGAAAAATCCGAACCCCCCAAAGCCCCCAACCACACAGGACTAACAAAAGCATTTCTGAATGCTGCCTTCTCCCTCTCCTTTCCCTGCCCAGCCTAATTATGTAAACAACAAAGGTAAGCTCTATTATCATCTATCACTAAAATGCTCTATGTTGCTCACATATTAGCTTATTTATTTTTTATATCACATATCAAGAGCTTACTTGCATTTCATTTTTCAGACCAATCTGCTCCTTATTTACTCAAAAAGGTGGGATTATCTGAATCTAATTTTGGAAAGCAGTACAGATGACAAACTGCTTTTCTTCCCCCCAACGCAACACAAGCGTACAGTGATTTTAGATGAGGCATTCTGCACATATACTCCAAATAACTCAAAATATGGTCCCCATTCATTTTTAGCATTGCTCCCTGATGCAAAAACATTTTCAATACCACATAAATATTTGAGGAAAAGATCCATTATTTGGAAAAGTAAATTCAATAATCAAATAATGCAAACATTTCCTGGTAATCTACTTAAAAAATTAAATAGACATTTAGAGTGCAAGTGACTGCTGACAGAACAAAGAGGAAAATTGAATGTATTCACTGTTACAGATTTAACTGTCAATCCACAGCCATTTTGCATGGTTTATGAAATAATTTGCCTGTATTCATCTCTCTCAAGTTCCTCCCAGGACAAAGGAACAAATTCAGGACATCTGAAAAATACATATTAAGATTTCCAAAGTAGCAATTGAACATTTCCAATGAAAATAATACATTGGAGGCTTGGTTCTTTAAAATGCCTTCTGCTTTTTTAACCCCAGACTGTACTGAAGATCAGCACTAGCCTAAGAGCGATGCAGTTTCTTAAGAGGGAATAAGTGATGTTCAGTGTATGTTTACATGTTTGTATTTAGTGAGGAAGGGATTATTCTGTCAACACAAGTCTAAACCTGCATTACGGTTGGCTGTAGGACCTGCAAACCCCACAGCCATCTTTTATTGATGGCGTTGCTTTAATAAATTCCAGAGAAACTTTGCTATACTAAAGGCATGTTCTGCTTTGCTTTCCAACAGCCTGTATCCACTTGAAAACCTGAAGCAAAAGCCCCCAAATAAGGTGCTAGAAGTAAAGAGCTGGAAAGATCAAAAGCATCACCAGCAACAAGGTCATTGCAGAACCTGGGATTTTTTTTAAGGTCTCAGGTAGCCAAAGACATCAGCCATGTCCTGTGCTTTATAAAGGATGGGAGCAACAGGGTGTTCCCAAACTAGCTTGGTGAGAAGACCGTTAGGACCTAAGCGTTGATTATGACACAGATCAACATGACAATTTTGAGTGACTGTGAAACTGGTATATCTTTTGTTCGATTACAGGTTGATGTTGACAACCAGCATTAAAGATTCAAATAAATACATTTAAGTGATCCAAATCTTCTAACACTGCAGTCATGAAAGAGCAAAGGCACTACCATGCATTTTTTACATTATTAATTCAAAATATACATTTGGGGTATAGGGAAGTTGAGGCACCTACAACCAACTGTGATGTCTGCACAAAGGAGCCAACAATCTGAAATACCTGGCCAATGCAACTGGCCTTCATTCATAGCTAAAACACAGACAAATGAAACACCAACACTGGCTATTGCACAGCTGATGGACATAGCTAAGAGAGAGCTATGACCGCCTAGTGACCTTGAGTATTCAAGCCTTTGAAGGCAAATAGATCTTTATAAAGACAAATACACTGGATGCAGTTTGCAAATACCAAAGAGCCATACTAGGGACCATGTCATTCCCAGCAGAACACGTGGTCCTTACTCTTAACTCAGGAAGTCCTTCAGTTTTGTTTTTTTCCATTACAGGACTAAAGAGGGAAGCATAATCTGAAATGAAGATACATAAATGAATGGAAACAAAGTCAACATTATACAAATACCTTCTGTTTTCTTTTTAAAATACTGTTTTCCCAATATGAAATTGCTGCTTGAATGACCATCTCACTGCAACAAAACCCCAAACCATCACCAGCTTGCCCATCCCTACCCCTTAGGAGTTATCAGTTAAGAAACTAAACAAACTTTGCAAACAATTTAGCATACAGAATGAAGGTCTGTCTGAGTATTTTACAAAACTCATTGAGAACCATAACAAACTGACCTTGCCTTTACTTATATGAACAGAGAAATTTTTTTGTGGTCTTTCATTCCTTAGCACAATGAATGAAGCTAAATGATGCTTTGGTCCCATCCATCCTCTCCATCTTCCCCACAGGTTCTATTACAGGAGTGTTATGGAAATGTGAGAAAGGCTGAAAATAAGAGTTTCTAGTCTCAGTTCATTGGTTATGGCTGTTTTCCTGAACTTAACATTAGATTTTCTTACTCTTCTTCAATAACAAGACTTCTCACTCCCATGCTGGGGTCAGGTCCCCAATACTGGGTCCTGGCTCCTGAATTGCTTGAACACTCCCTGTAGAACATTTTGGACTGTGATTATGCTAGTGGTGGCCTGCAAATTACCTGAAAACACTTTCCCCAATGCAGCATCAGCCTGACACATTCTTCTATGAGGTCTGATCATGTTTTGCCGTTGTAACATGACAACATCCCTGTAGGGTGTAACGAAACATGGGCTGCACTGGGGTCCCCTGTTACAGCACAGCATCACCTGCTCAGCTGCAGAAGCTCAACAGTCGAAGACATTCAATTATACTCTGTAAAACTGCATGGCACCAGTCAAGAAGGACCATTCTTGTGATGTACAGGAACTCAAAGCAATCTGACTTTGCCCTTCATACGAAAGCAGTGGTATAGCTCAGATTCACAGCATTCTGGATGCTCCTTCTGAAGCTCAGGACATCCCAGGTGCAAAGACTTAAGGCGACGCCTTCTACAGCCTCTCTGGAAAATCACAGATGTCTACATGACACCAGTACCGGATGTATCCCTCTCAACAGAGGTATCCAGATGACAGAGCGGTGTTGAGACACAGATACGGTTTCACCAGTCCCAGAGGCATCCCGCTGCTGTCTGCCAGCATAGGCAGATTCCTCCAGTGGAACTGCCTGTACGCATTTCAAGAGCTGCAGGTCTAACACTTTTGCTCATACACTGCCTCAACTCCTACTGCCATGGCAGCAAACTGACTGCAACCAAAACTTCAGAGCAAAGGTTTGAACAACAGCACCTGAATTTGCAAGCATCAAACAAGCTCAACGCACTGAGCCTCTCCTCCCAGCACACTCGCCTGTGTATGAAGAGCACTCTGTACTTTTGCAGCTCAGGAACCACTAGCAGAATAAACTGCCCAACTGTTGCTGCAAACACAAGCTCAGCTAATAAACTGCAAAAGGACTCCTGGGGAACGACATACGAACGTGGCAAAGCTGGGGAAGACCAGGCAAAACATAGAAGGTATTCAGAGGCCTCTAAAAGGATTATGAAAAATATGATATTCTAAAGACAGCAGGCAGACAACAGCTGTCTAAAGTTCCAGAGCGAAGTGATTTGAAAAAGCGGATCCACTGTAATTTCCAGAGACAAATCTCTGCAGTTTATCTGATCCACTATTTAAATTTCAGTGCAGAGTCCTCTATCTGCAGTAATAATAACCTAAATTCCATTTAGTGTTCATTTGAGCAGTCAGGATAAAGTCATTTCTTATTATCTCCCCACTGTGTAAAAAACAGCTTGAAGGTAGGAAGTCAGCAAGCATTTTCACCAAAAAGTAATTATTGTAAGTGACATTTTTACTGCTGGCATGCCATAAGGCGAACTGCACATTTGGAAGGACAAGTTGCTAAAACAAAATGACAGGGTACTCTGTGACATTCCGACAAGAACCCAAACATGATTTAACTGGCACTGTGTTTGATGCACCACTTTTTGCAGTGTCCAAAACTCAGGCTTCAGGTTGATGCCAAGCTAGTCAAATTCCAAGCTCCTTTTCAAGGGGCAGTGAGAACCACTACATCCTGTGCACACTGGAGCAGGGAGGACACGGAGCACTCCTGTTAGGGCAAATTAGTAGGGAAGATGAAAGCAGACAAACATGGAGAAGAGATTTCTCAGCAACCTCTTAAAAGAGCATTTGCTACTTCAGGGCCTGCATTTACCTCCTCGCGCAGATGAGTTAATGGACAACAACAGACCTGGCAGGTTGCCTGAGATCAAAGTGTCTCATACTGGGACTGGGCTATTTTCTGTCTTCCCCCGATGATCAGGCTGCCCATTCCATAAAGCAAAACCTGGTGTATGCTGAGCTGAGAATCAGGACCTGATCACACAGCTCATCAATGGCTACATCCTCAGGACAACCACTTCATTCTGTTTCCTAGGGTCTGCAAATTTCAGGGAGATATTTTTCTCCTCTGTCCTCCTATCTCATTTTACCTTCTCTCAATGGAAGCATCCCAACAACTCTCCTCAGTAGCAGTGGTGCAGTGCAAGCTTTAACTGTGGGATGTGATCGGCATTTGTGGAACAGCACTTCAATACATCCCTCTTCTGACTAATTGAGAGAAAATCCATGTGAAAGCTGAAGGCTTTCTCTCTGGTAGTGGTTTTGGCGGATTTACTTGAAGTGAGTGAACCTTGCCTTTCACAGTTTGCCAATTAATGTGGCTTATGAAAATATGATCTGCCCTACAGTTATAAACTCCCACAGTTCTACGCAGGGAGTATACAAACCTCTCCACAGTGAGCATACACAACGAGGTGGAGTAGGTAGGTATGTGCAGTTATAGTTGCTATTGTTCTGACTCTTAGATTTCCATTCTGACCATGGAGATTTTGTTTGTTTGTTTGTTTGTTTCACAAATGTTGGAACTTTGGGGAAAATGTTATTTTGGGTCTTGGCTCAGAGGGAAATTTTATGTGGATGAGGGGAGGGATCAAAAGAAATCCCCTTTAGGAAAGAATGTGGATGTATGCGTGTCTGCACTGAATGGGGAGGAAACCAACTTCAGTTAACTCTGAAATTACTAGGGCAGTACTAAAAATAAAGGTCCCTGCACTGCATAAAGCACATAAAACGACCTGAATGACCAGAGTGAATGCTAGAAGTACTTGAAAAAAACCTTCTTCCAAGCATTGTTAAAGGATTAAAGGTATTGCTGCAATTTTTATGTGGCATTTTCAATAAGGATGTTAGCTTTGCACTTGCATTAAAATACATGTTTTCAGCCGTTCTAGAAGCAAGAAGGAGCTGGGAGAAATCAGATGAAGTTCAGAAAAGAGCAAGTAAGATGTGAGGTGGTGACAGACTCATGAGGAGAGATTTACAGCTGGACATTTAAAAGTACTTAGAGAAGTTGGGCAATCAATTCTCTTTCCAATGAACGCACAACCACAAATGCCTCACACAGCCTTGGAAATCCCACTGTGGCCAAACCTATGTTAAGACTGAGACTTCTCACAGCCAAGGGCTGGCATGAGAGCAGTTTAAGGTGCTCCTGTCCAGGCTCCATCCTTTACCACCATTTTTGCCTGACACTGAAACATAACGCTGTCCCACATGGTTGGGGGAACCAAATCTGCGACCCAGATCAGCAAAGCAGCTGCCCACTGCCACACACCTGCAATGCATATGGATGAAAGGGATTCCGAGCAGGAATCTGGATCTCTTTCCTGATTTCATCTGCAGTCAAGCCCACCAGCAATAGGATGGTCTTTTATGCCAGTCTCCATGTTAGGAATAACAAGGAAAGTCCTAGTGCAGCCTTGTGAGTTTAATGTTACTTGTGGACCAACAACTGATGAACATCCTGTGCCCAGGGGCATCCAACCAACTTTACAACCAAGCAGAAGCATGTCTAGCTGCTGTGTTATCTATGCCTGCTCTGGATAGGATGAAGTGAGTAACGGGCGCAAGGGACGGTCCTGCTTAGCTCACAACTTTGACAGGGTCAGAACTGCCTTCCTGTGCGTGCGTCTTATAAAACTTTCAGCACATGGAATGCGGCACTGCCATCACCTGGTTCTCACCCTTTTATGGCTGCTCCAGGAACACATCACTGAAGGTCCTGGCTGGTGAACCCTCGCAGCCCTTCACACACATCCCCTGAGCCCAAGTGCTTTATAGCTGAGAGGTGCGTTGTGCCCCACTGATGCAAAACACCTCAACAGCTGTAAAGTTTTGTTCTGCACAATGTATGCACCAAATGCACCCACACATGGAGAGGCAAATCCAGATAATCATGCAGGAGGCCTGGCTAAGCAATGTCACAGAGCTGGACAACCGTAGAGGCTGCATAAACTCAAACCATCAAACTTAGAATCATAGAAGGATTCTTTCTTCATAGACACTTCTACTGAGTTAGGAGGACTCTTCTACTCGGGTGTCCACTGTGATATGGATGAGAAAGATCACTATGAAGGCAGTGTGAACATCCAGGATATCCAGAACCTTGTGCAGAAAGATACGACCCCAGTTAATCAATTAAATGAGAAGTTTCACTGAGATCTATCAGGCTTTGGAACAGACACACCAACCCCTGACACAACCACACCATCTGATGAAACTCAAAAAGGAGGCACTTTTGAAATGGCCTACAGGGAAGCATGACGTCTCATCACAGCCATGATGCTAAGTGCTATTCTACAACAAATGAAGGGGAAAAGAAAGGAACTTGAGAATATTTTTAGCCGGATGTAGACACACAATCAGAAACACCAGAGCAATGCTCTGGTCATGCAAACAGCCCCAAATCCTTTCCCCATCTCACTGGCCAAAAGTGGATGTCTGTGGAAGAGGTAAACACCACAGCAAGCACATAGGGAGAACGTCTTCAAATGCCTATCTGCTTCCACAGAGCTTCTTGAGCCAAGCAAGTGCTAAATGGTAAATTTGTCGGGTTTACATATCTAATTTAAAGAATTAAAGAATCCATTCTAAGGAGCTATCAGATTTTAAATTAGGTGATTAATGGCAAAATCACAGCTGCTTTGTAAGGCATTGCTCTACTCTGCAAATCTTTATGCAGTACTCAGATTTTTCTCTGTTTCTGTTACTTAAGTCAGAACTCAGTATTTAGAAATAACTGCTGGAAAATATTTTCAATCACCTTATTATTAAACCAGCTTGTGTGCAGAAGCTTTATTAAGGATTTTCTGAATGTTAAAACAAATATGTCAAGAAAGCAATCAATCAAGATACCACAACCCCACATAGTTATATTTTTAGTACAATCAAAATAAATGAGTGCATAATGCCTTTTGGGAAACTGAGTTAGAGGTTTTAGACATTCTGCTGCAGCTCATGGTGTCTTTGTTGACTTGCTGACCTTGTGATTAGACATCTGTAATTGTTTATTGTCCTCCTCTGTTGTACGCCTGAGTGTGAAGGTATTTCTACATCCTCCTTGGAGACTTTAACCTCTTGTCTGCTCCAGACAAGCGTATGAAGCAGAATGCATATGTGCAGTGTGCATTTAAACATACCTCCCCCACTAAACAATGTGGACATTCATTTGCGATAGGCAGGATACACATGGGATGGATCCCAGGCTAGTGACTGCCCTCCTTCCCAAGAGAGAAGTCCCATCTAACAACAACAATGTTGTGGGTTGTTCTTCATCTCAGAAGCAAGCAGTTGAAGAAGAGTGACCCTGAGCATTGCTCTACTAAACGCACTGCTCTTCAGGAGGAGTACTGGCTAAAGTACTGAAACAAAATGACATTTACATTGTATGCGACAATATCATAAAAGCTATTAAGGTACATTATTTTACACATCCTCATAATCTCTCCATACTGCTTTACTTAATTTGTGATAAAATTGTTAAGAAAGGGTACTTAATGTAGGACAGTCAGTAAAAGTAATTTATCATCTTCCCGCTTCGGTGCTCATGTTATCAGCGAACTCATTTTCTGCATTCATCATGCAATCAGCCTATTATTTGCATATTAATCAGGCAGTGGACCATGAAAGAGCCGCATCCCAGCCAAATGCTGCACTATCTCAGGAGGAACACTCAGTAATTATCATACATCAGTGTTATGATGTGGTAATTGATTATAACATCTTTCTGTTGCCCCTGGGGAGTCCCACTGCTAACCCAGCTTCAGGCATTCTGTGCAGATTTTTCTCTGAAAATTAGAGAAAACCATTGCTGTCCTTTTATTGTATTTTTTTCGCAGTAGACAGCTCTGAGCATTTCCAAGTTCCGTTTGCCTGAATTTTTTAAATGAAACTTTCATTAGGGAAAAAACCACCTGCCTCAGATGAGGAAAAACTCAGTGACCCAAACCCCCCGAACAAACCAGTTGGGCTCCGTTTGTCCTCTCTTTCAAGGTCTGTTGGCTTTGTAGGTGGGGTGTTAGTTACATAATAGCCTTCCCCATCGAACACAACAAAACGTTGCAACTTCAATAGACAGTAATTGCAAAGTTCGCATAAAGGCAGTTAAGTTGCTTTATTTAGGTGCCAAATGAGAGGCTAATTTTGGTCCTCTCCTAAAGGACAAATGAAACATCTGCCAGTTCAAACTTGCACTATTTTTAGGACCCAAGTTCCAGAGGGGTAAAAGAGAGAAACAAACAGAAACCACAACACAGTAACACTGCACTGATCTCCCACCTCTTGTGTGTGTGCAAGAGAAGGGATGGAAGGGGCAGCTCCCATCTCCCACCCATCCCAACCTCCCTTTGGAGGGCACAGAGGAAAGGAGGGAAGTCTCAGAAGAAGATACCAAAGGGGACCATCTTGTGTGGAACAACAAAGAAGGATGTTTTGGCTGGGCTACCTGTGAGGAGAGCTGTTGAGAACAAACAAGGACAATGCCACTCTCCACAGCAGATAATTGTCCAGGGACAGTCTCATCAGAGAGACCCTGAGCACTGACAACAACACAGGGATATGTTGTCAAGCTGAGGTTTTGCCAATAAATAGTATCAAACAATGCCTGAATTATCCTGGGCAACGATCGTTTTCCAATGCCATTATAGGGCATTATAGACACAGCCAAAGAAACAAGTATCTCTTAAGTTGCCACCACCAATATCTTTGACAAGTACAAATGTGAGACACAGAATTCCAGACTGGTTTGTGTTGAAGGGACCTTAGAGCTCTTCCAGTTCCAACCCTGTGCCACAAGCAGAGACACCATCCACTGAGCAGGTTGCTCCAAGCCCCTGTGTCCAACCTGGCCTTGAACACTGCCAGGGATGGGGCAGCCACAGCTTCTCTGGGCACCCTGTGCCAGCGCCTCAGCACCCTCACAGGGAAGAACTGCCTGAGATCTAACACAAAGTTGCACTCTGTCAGTTTAAAGCCATGTCCTATCTGGCCCATTTTACATTTCTTGTTGTCATTATATTTTCTCCTTTCATTAGCTCTTTTTAATTGGATATTTTTTCTATTGTCACTTTTATTTAAACTTGATCTCAAACCCACTTTGTTTTGCTTTCAATGAAAGTTGTGTTTCTCATCAGATTTAAAATAATCACTGGATTCTTTCATTTGCTGTTTCTCTGGATGGCTGCTGGCAAATTTAAAAAACTCCAGTACCCACCAAATTAGGTGAGACAAAGTCATCAGTTTTTCTCACACCCTAATGCAAAGGGCAGGCTAAAAGGAAACAGAAGATTCTAATTTTCTGGTAATTTTCTGTTTTTCCTTCTTGGGAATGACTTGCTATCAAGTAATACACAGCTCTAGGCACAGGATTTTCCTGTTGAGAGTCTAACAGGCTTTTTATCTTCCTGTTATACAGCTGCTTGGTGGAGAAGATGGCTGCCTTGCAGCTCCATCCCCATTGTAAGATGGGAATAACAACCCATGCATTTGGTACTAACACACCTTCTTTCCTGTACTTTGGGAGGAAAATAGCCCATTATCTGTTCTTTGGATCGAAAGCAAGGTAATTTTCACCAGTGGAGGAGCATTTTGTTTTGTCATTTGCTGAGCAGTGGTTGGGCTGCTGTGGGGAACACCTGAGGGCACGATGGCTGCTTCCATACCACTGGTGCCAGCCACGTGGCCACAAGGGCTGGACCTGCTGCCCCCTGCTTTTCCCACAAGCAACCAGAAGACCAGTGCGAGCTGCCAGCTGCCTCCTATCACCAACAGAAACATACCCACTCCCTTCAGAGAAGAGCCTTCCCAACCTCTTCTGCAGCTGCCAGCCCATAGGGGACAGATCCTGGCCATCACCCTGGCTCCTGACCCCCCAGCACAACTGCTGCAGCCTCGCTCGTGTTTCAGCGCTGCTCCAGTTATTTTTGTATTTGGCTTTCCAACGTATCAGCTCGTCATTTTCCACCCAGCTCTTCTGTGCTTAGCAGCTGGCAGGAGAAGCCCCCCATGCTGGGAAGTAGGGAGGGGAGGTAATGTGGGTCCCCCCCTCCTCAAAGGAGGCTGCACAACTCCAAATGTGCAAAAGGAGGGAAAAGAAAATGCTGGAAACTAATGAAATGAAGAAAAAAGGAATAAAATAATGAAGAGAGGAATTTACAGAGATCTAATACTCAATATTCTTTCAAACAAAGCCTGAAGACAGTGCAAGAAGTTGCACTCTCAGACTGATGCTGGAGCTACAGGGGAAGGACATACTCATAAACTACATCCAATTGTCAGCAACTATTAAGCTAACAAACTACCTAGGCAGCACACCAGTAATAATGGTCAGGAAAAGTTCTTTTTTCGTATAGCTTAAAAAAATATATTTCCTCATTAATTCTAACTTTTAAAAATGAAGACTTTGAGTATGAGGCATTAGTGTGCCTGGCTAAATGCTACAGCAGAGCTGTACATGAGCTCCTTGCATGGAGATCTTTCCCTCCAAACCAAAGGGGAGTGTAAAGGACCCACATTCCCAAATTAACCACAGAAATAAAGCATAGCTGCAACCTGTCTGGGTAACTCCTCCAAAATTACTGCTATGAACCCATACCCACACTTCAGAGTGAATTAAATTTGTCTTCAGAATCCAGCATGAGTCTCCTCTTTGCCATATTAATATAAGAAGTGTGCTAGTGCGTTGTCATTGTAACTCAGCTGCAAGGGTTATTTGCCTAGAAAACAGTGTTCAGTCTATGATTATATATTTTACTTTAGCACTTCTAGATTAGTAAAGTTATGACCACAATAAGGATGGAGTCATTTTCTGCAAGTTTAATCACTGGCTGGCTCAATGGACAGAAAGGAATACAACCAAGGCAGAAATATCTCTACAAATACTATTTCCTACACATCACTGATGGACAGAGGACTATGGACCATGCAAGACAGCCTGGGGAGGACAGAGCTAGGCAAGAGGCAGGAATGACCAGCTGATGGCTAGCAATGATAGCCAACATTATGTTAAGAATGAACATGAAACACTGACTTCATGCTGCATTCCCAGGGCCCAGTAAGGTGCCTTAATGGCAATTCTCCCAGCTTTATTGATACCAGAAAGGCTGCCAGGAAGGTTTTCATGGTCCAAATGTCAGAGAAATGGCACAGAATATGATCATGCACACCACAGACAGACTACAACAGCTGCCCTTATGAGGAGCCAACTGATACCCTATGGTTTGAAATCAAGACAGTCACGGCCAACTGCTCCAGAGCTGCAATCTCAAGCCACACAGGAAGAACGTGGAAGCTTCACCGATATGCACCAGTGTGCTTCAGGGCTAGCATGAAGGTAACTGCTTGGATGACTTGGATGTTCAGCTCCAAACCTTGAACATGCATTTGCACTCAGCACAAAAGGAAACAACCTTCTCAACCAAAAGCAAAGACTCAAAAACTGGACATTAAACATAAACCATCTATGCAAGGAAGGCGCAGTCCAGCTACTCTGCTATGAACAGCCCTTTGTGATGTCCATTCTCTTCCATTTTATAGACTACATTAACCACAAACATTTCAGGTCATACAACTGTATTAACCTGGAATGCCAGCTAAGGTCAGCAAAACAATCTCTCTCTTCTTTTTGATTCAACAATGAAAAACAGCTCAAGTTTGGGAAGATCTGTCATCATCATGGGACTCATCACTTGTGTGATGTCAAGGTACTAAAGGTTTGGCTCTCCAAATGTTAACCCCCGCTGTGCTTTGGACTCTGAAGCACCATCTCAGACAGCTCTGCCCATCCAAACCAAAACAGTACAATGAAACCACAACCCACAGCGCAATGGTAAGAGGTTCTCCATTGCCACCCCATGGCTAGTGAGCTCTTCCCATCAGCGCATCAGGATGATAATCCTGAATATGGACTGCAAGCCTGAAATATACTCTCTTCCCACTTCGTTTCTCTCTGAGTAGTCAAAGTGACAGCACTCTTCTGGCATTTGGTAAATGGGAAGATCTAATCAGTACACAGTTAACTACCTGCCTGCTCAGCAGATTCTGTACTGAAAAGATATTACAGGAATATGTATTTCATAAATACAAATATAATGGATACGTGGGTTTGTCAGCATTCCACAAGATGGCTGTTAATATCCTAAATACAGTAAATCATAGATTGCATTCTGATTTTTTTTTCCAGATTTTCTTTCCCATGGGATGATAAGAAGTAATCTCCCTGTTGTTACAAATGTTTTATTTTGAAAAGAAAGCCTTTCGGCATATTTTAGTTGATCTAAATACAGTAGATCTTGGGTTTTTAAATCACGAGATAATAAGCAATTATCTCAAGCTAGATTCTGATTTTGAAACAAGCTCTAATTAGCTCCTCATTTTATGCTGCTATAATCCTTTCTTCAACTCCCATGAGTGTTACTATTGCTAAGCAGCATGAGGTTAGGAATGATGGATGATACCCAGAAAGGAAGACAAACAAAAGGGAAATTCAAAATCCCCTGAGATCACCCGCAGCTGTATCGGCAAATGAAGATTTCCACATTAGGTCATAAGACGACCCTTACAGAAACACAGACCAAAAAGGCACGTCTTTTTCCCACTGAGTATTTGCAAGTCTTTAATGTAGTATATAGAGAGTATATGTCCTTCACAGAGGATAAATACAAAAGTGAATACAAATTCAGCCTTCCTGGGAGCTGCTATGAAATCAATAGCAGCCAAACCTGAAACTTTGTCTTGATGTCACGCAGATGCTCAGTAAAGACTTAAGAACCCAAAATGAAACAGGCTGGTAAAAGCTACACACAGTACAAGTATTTAGAAGAATACACAAGCACAGAATCCGTCCTTTGGCACATGGCTACCGTCCAAAGCCAACCCAGCTCTGATCAGAAGCAATGCAACTAAATAAGGGCCAAATTCATCACAAAAAAATGCCGATGCAGTTGGGTGACACTAATTCAACTTTTTCTTCCATGTGATTTGGTCCGTGCTTTTGACACATAAATCATTAAAAAGGCAGATTTACCCAAGGGCATTAGAGCAGTTAGGTGGAAAGAAACATACAGGAAAAATCTTCGGAAAGGCACAGTGATACTATTTTTGACCACTGAGGGTACAGGCACCATTTTTGTGTAAAACGAGTTCACTGAAACTTGCACAGAATCACCCAAGCCTTGATGAGAGGTCACAGGCAGAAAATACAGATATTTATCAGGTTGCAATTTGGTACAGTGTTTTTTCAAAACCCATAAATAAAGCTTTTAAAGAAGAAAAACAAGCCCGGCTCCTCTCTGCTATCTCAATCTCTATCTATATCTGTACCAAGATCCATCTAACCCTTATCCATTCATTCCCACATAGAAAAGACTAATGGGTCCATCTGTCCATGTGTGACAATGGAAAATTACCAGACAAAAGAAACATTTTCATGAACGAGGTGTTAATCAAAACCTTACGATCTAGAAGTGTAACTAACCGGGTCAGCAATCCAGAAAATCTTGCTAGTTTGACAGAATAGTGTCAAACAGTAATGAAAATACTCACAGCTAATAAAAGTTTGAGACGTTACTATGCGTGTTGACACCCTGCACGCTGAAGACCTTCTTGGCAAAGCACTCAGGAGCCACTGAATGTATTAGTTTAATTTCACTTCTTCCCCTTCATGCATTCAACAAGTTCCAAGCCAATCATATTACATGGAAAAGGTTCCAGACCTTTTCTCGTTTCAAAATTGTTCTGATTCATTTCTGGTTTAAAACTACAATATGCAATCTTTTCTGCCTGGACTTTCCTGGGAAATGTCTCAGAAGAACAGAAAATGGGAACTGCCTTTTTCTTTTGCCTGCCCTGCAGTGGAGGAACCTTCACAAATGCATAATTCTTACTACCTTTTCTAAACTGTTTGCTCTGCTTTTAATTACAGAAGTGCTGCTAATAGAAGAAAATTACCAAACTGCCCTTCCTCATTCAAATCACTTGGCTTTGCTCTTTTGTTCTGGAGGGTGTCACAACCTTCCTTATTCCTTTATACAGAGGAAGGCATCAAGAAAAGAACAACTGTACAACAATTCTGGTTTTAATCACTGGGAGAGGAAGAAGAGGGCACGAGCACCTTTTCTCATTAGTTAGTCTGCTTTAAGGAAAGGAGGCAATCATCAATAACGTGATTTTATTAGCTGATAGGAACGTGCTGCCTCACAAAATATGAGCTCGAGGGCAGGAACTGACAAACAAGACTGGGAGTGTGGGAGGGGAGCAAAATATCACAGCAGCAAAACTGAACTTCATGAAGAAAATCACTTTCAGCTACCAGCAATCCCCCTGGGAATCCATAAGGTGGTTGAATTCTAATCCTATGGGCTTGTCTTTCAATCTTTTATAATTACAGTTAGTCATAAATATGATGATTAGCAATAACAATGCAGCCTTTTCCCAGCTCCTCTGATTTCAGATTCCTCTTAAAATGGCTACAATTAACTACTCATATTTTCCATGCTGTCTCAGGCGCTTATAACTGTTAACAGTTACTCTTGCATAGTATTAATGCTACAGAAAAGTAGTCAATGGCATGCTTTTAATGAAGAGCAGCATCTAAAATGTAGCAGGAAATGTTCATGCTCACTAAATGCTTTGCTGTAAGTAACAATAGCCCTATGATTGCAAGTAATTTTTGCCCATTTTAGTTGTTTTCATTGCTTGTTTTTTACCAGGGGCATTTTTTTTCTTGCTTTTATCTATTTTCAACTCTTCTTCTTAAGAAAAATGTGGACTGAATTGTCATCACGGATTTTCTTGTAGTAAAATCTTTTAGTGTGTGGAATAGTTTCTTGGTGGAGAGAGAAAAGCAGGTGGGTTGGGATGTTTAGAATAAACCCAGAAAAGCCAGAAAAAAGAGTGTTTCAGAATGGCAGAGAGGTAGAAGAGGAGCACAACTCCCCCTTATGTGTTTGCTGGAATGCAATAGTTCTCCAGTGCAGGGTATGGGGTGCAAGTACTGAGCAGGGCACAAGTATTTTTCTAAAGCACAAAACAGCCTGAGCAGTTTACGCCAGTTAAGCATATCATCGGTAAAACGTCTGTGTGGGTACAGTCTGGTATCTAACAGGAGGAACACAGCTGTTCTGTTCCAGTCTCCTTCCTATACCATGGCTATCTTACAAAACCCTGAGCAATTCACTTCTCTGACACTCGTCTTTGCTGCATCTGCCTTTTTTGCAAATGGAAAGGAGAGGGAGGAAAAAAAAGGTCAGTTTGGAATATTTCGGGAAGCTTGAAACAGAAAGGCACAACGTGGTCTTTTCCCCCACCTTCAAATTAACAAAGCAGGTTTTATGCAAAGGAAAGTGGAGGAACAAAAAAAAAAAGCCAGTGTGAGTGAGGCAGCTGGAATATGTAGATCACATTACAAACGAAAGCCTTGTTTTACAGCCATTGTCACATGTCAAACTGATAAGCTGAACTATGGTAAAAGAAACCCTACAGAGCCAACGATCTCTAAGATCAGAGAGAGTCTCTTTACTTAATATATGCAGCTATATATGTGTACTCCCTACATCTGCCATAGCAACAAGAAGAGAATGAGGAATTAACTTGCTTAATAAAAAAACTGAAGGGACTCCTGTATGATACAACACAACACGAGCAACCTCTTGGCATCAAAGCAAAAGAAACGTAACAAAAGCACAGAGAATTATTTCAGAGCAAATCATTGAAACCAGCTGATTACCTGAGCTTGCACATCCCTGCTGTAGGGAATCCTGTAATGATGTCACAGAGTGAAGGACTAGATAAGAGAGGAGAGGAAAATCAGGGAACAATAAAAGGAGATGCCAAACCACAAACTAAACAGTAAGCAGGCTTAACAAATAGCAAAGTGCTGATCTCAGCAAGGGTGCGCTGCTCATTTAAGTCAGTGGCATTATCAGGGCACAACTGAGGCCAAACTCTAGTCTTGGCCTTTCTGTAACAATTGGTATTAGAGTAAGAGGAGAGTCACAATCAAAATGTAATTGCAACACAGCATCCCCCCTTTAAAGCTTAGTTCTTCCGCTCACCTCCTGAGAAAGCAATCGATATTCTCCTAGGAACAATAAAAATCCCCTATGCAAGCCTAGAAAACAGTGCACAAGATTTTCCAGCTCTTTGCCCAAAATTGTTTGACTCAAGTATCATATTCATGCCTAGCTAACATCATCCTAATTAGGAACTTGATAACTACTGCTTATCAATTACACATAAACCAGTGTGCTCCCTGGGGACCGGCTGGCCTGCAAGGGTGGACGCTGCCACTTCCAGCACTGCCTAGCCTAGCACTGGGTGCAAGTGTCACTTACTGCAAGTTTAAAAAAGAAAAGACAAAAAAAATATAAAGATTTCCTCCTCCTCAACTCGAACAACAGAGTGGAATTTTAATTACCTTGTCCTTGTTGCTGCCCTTGTGCAGGCAGGACACACTGTCCCAGCTCACCATTCAACCAGAGCTGCATACGAATAAATGGTTCTCGGCCTTTTTGGGTCAATTTACTCCATGGCTTTGGCCTGGAGAGCATGTCACTGACACTTCCTTGGGACAGCCCCAATACCTGAAGTGAAGCAACCAAGAACGGCACGTTAACACATTTGATGTGGAAGGAGGAGTAATTTAAGTCACTTTGATTTCCCTTTGCTGCTGTATCGCTCCAATCGCTTTTATAGCAACAATGAGTAAAACTGCAAAATGACCTCTGTGGGTACGTGGATGGAAATGCTTTTCTCCTGCCACGGTTTCCTGCTGGAGTATGGTTTTTTTTTTCCTGCAGGAACGGAGTGGCAGCACAAACAGCAAAAGGATGGTGCGAGATTTGCATGCTTTTCATATTTTGTGTCAGATAGTTTCATCAGTTTTAACAGGAAAAACACAGAGTCCAGGCACACACAGGCAGATAAAACAGGAAATGACTGGCATGTATTTTGTTCTCAAACAAAAATAATTGGGACTTTTGAGACTAGGCCTATATCTGGTTGATTTTTTGAGGGATGAATTATAACGATGTGTGTTTTCACCTGCAGCAGCCGCTGATCCACGTAAGTAAATATTTAAGAACACAGCCGACTGCAGCAAAAGAGGAATTTCACACAGACAGAATGCAATTACCTGCCTGGAATTCAGCACAGGTACAGCAGTTAAAAATCATACGTAATGAAAGCTGCCATGGGATCTTGGATGACCCCGAGAGGTCAGGCTTTTCATTTTACATCGTAGTGAAAAGGTAATAGCACGATGCCAGCTCCTATTAGACTATTACATTTGATTCAATGCCTTATAGGAAGAAGAAGCACCAGAAGTCCCCAGATTCTTACAGCCTGGAAGGTGTTTTCTGGTGGGTGGGGACCCTCCTGGAATCCCACGTGTTCCATGCTTATGGCCCACAGCGTGAGAACTTCAGACAGCCTTATCGTGCACTGTGTATGCGTAACCAAACATTGCTTAAAAACATCTCAAAGCACACTAAGATACCAAGCACCCGGTACAAGAAATGACTGAATTCCTGACTTCAGACTAAGGAGAGGTAGGGGATTTTACGTGTGCTTGTTTAAATACCCTTGTGCACATTTCCAAATATTAAAAAAGGAAAAATGCTCTTGTGTCCATAATCTTCACTTACAACAAATTTAAGACTCTCCAGTCATGACAATGGTATTACTCAAATATTCCATGAATTCATTACTTTAAGCATGAAATACTGAGTCTCAATAACGTTTGCTTCAGCTTTCAGGATTTCTAAACTTGGAGGCCCCATTTCTAATTACAGGTGGCTGAAGCCAATCTTTGTATAAAACACTTAACGTATGAAGCAAAAGCATTTTTCCATCAGACACATGATGTATCCTCCTGAGCTCCAGACCACCATAAGAAGCAGAACGCGCGCTCACAACACTGGGGTAACAAGAGAACCACTTCTTTACCTTTTCCCCAAAGATCCTTTGGCAGATGCCATTCTTTGCTAGCTTTTCTTTGACCTGCCGCGTTAGCTCTATCGTATCCACTTCCTGGTACATATAAATCTCATACTGCTCAGGTGTCAGTGGAGGAACTGAAGGTTTGGATGGCTTTGACAAAGACACGATAGGGGATGAAGGGAGGGGGCTATTCTGTGGTGTCTCACTGCGACTCGCCCCAGTCATGCTCAATTCAGAACTCTGCGAGTACGGAGATTCAGCGTTTGGCCACTCTTTCCAATACTCTGAAGAAGACGGTCCTTGGAGCTGGCTACGATCTGGCCTATTCTGATTGCTGACCTTTTCTTTTCCACCACTGGCTTCCTCAACTTTTATGTCTTCAGGAAGAGCTGTATTTCTTCTCTCATGCTGCACAGTATTCCACCAATGGTCCTTCCAAACACCACCACGTCCCAACTCATTTTTAACATGCCTCAACATACCCTGGGCAGAATCACTTACTCCATGAAGCTCTAAAACAGGTGCCTCCTGAGGCTCCTTTTTGAGCCCAGAGAGGTTCTGCAACGCAGAGATACTGGAATCAGTGACAGATGAATGTTTCTTCAGGGATATGGCCAAAGGAGAATAGCTGGAAACTGAAGACATTGCAGATGTAGATACTAGTTTGGGGGACAGGATAGAAATGTCAGCTTGAGATAAAGGTGGTGTTTTTAAGGCAGGTTCAAGGGCAGCCTGCTGTGCCTCCATTTCACGTCGGGCTTGTTGCAGAATGGATCGAATAGCATCATCAGAATTGCCACTGCTAGATGCAGAAGGCGGCTGAGCCGGCTCAGCTATGAAAAACAACCAAAAGACTAAATGCAACACAGGAATATGCTTTATATTCAACACGTGCTACTGTTAATATTTCCCTGTCAGAAAAAAGGACTGCAATACATTTCTGGATGGGAAGGAGGAGTTTCCACTAAGCAAAGGTTTGTACTTTATCAAAATAAGGTAAGATTTCCAAAGTTCTTCACTGGAAAAATATGATAGTTGCCAAAGTGCTGGACTTGCGCAGGCAGAGCCTCAGCGCAGATGTCTGGTACCACTTGCATGTTCTCCACCATTGAAAACATTTTCAAAGAAATGCCTTTGAAAACCAAGCCTTCAGCTCTTCCTCCCCCACCCCAACTGGTCAAAAATGTCATGGGTCTGTTTGCAAAGTTATTTAACCTTTCACTTCTATCTCCACAAAGGAATGGTAACACACACAAAACTGAACACAGCTGCATTCACCTGGACAGACTACTAATACCCTTTTACTAGATAAATGAGGTGAGCCCTTTATACTCCAAAAATATAACACACAAATTACAACAAAGCAAAAACTTTACTAAGAGATTTCGTTATTTTGTTTGACAAACTGGATATGCTCCTGCTTCCTGTTTTCTCATTCCATGGTCCCAGCCACTGAAATAAACAGCTCTACAAAAACCAGGCTGATGCTTGGCCATCACTCTGCCTTATCTGGAGCCCTAGAATGGAGCCTCGGGCTCTTTCAGAAGAGGTAACACCTAAAAGCAGTATTTCTGTGGTGAATCGGGACTTGTGGGGCTGTGTTGCAGCAGGGGATGAGTAGAGCAATGGCATCTGTTTCCATTTAAGTTAGTCTCCACTGAGGTCCCCAGGGGCTGAAAGTTACAACGAATGGGGAAAGTGAAGCACTAAGTATAAGAGGGAACCCATATACTGCAAGAAGTGTCTTCAAAGTGAACTAAGATTTGAAACACGCTGCATGTTACTCTAGTAATATTATGGCTTGTCTGAATACGTTTCCAAATTTGCCTCCCTACATTCCTTCCTGTCACACACTATAAAATACATTTAAAAAACTAAGAAATGGAGAAAAAAGACAGTGGGACTCTCTCTTCTGTTTTATCTACTGGTTTCATTGGGAGTTTTGAGGCTGAATTAATATTTGAAAGGAAGCCTGACATTCTCTGATGAAACACGCTGCTGGAACAATGTGCCTGCAGTTTCCTGAACACAGCCCATATTTTTCTCTGTGTTATCATTACTTGTATAAAGTCATATTCATTAAATCGTATATTGCATTGTACATTAACTGTCTTTTATATTCTGCCATGAGATTAGATTAGTTTTCATTTAAGAGACAACTATCCAAAACTGCAAATCAGTATTTAAAAAAACAAACCAAAGGACTGCATGGTAATTTCTACTCCAGCATTAGCTCTTTAGCAGTACTGGAAACTGTTTTAAAGTTGGGAGGGCTATGGAGTAGACTACATCTAAACTACATGACAGCATAAAATGAGAAATTAAACTTATTTAGGTCTAAGATGTTAAACTAATGATGTTTTTGGGAAAGGAAATGCTTTTTGGATTTGCCAGTTCATTCATTGAACATATTCTGTAACCAAAACCACAGTCATATAAAAGTTAGAACTGAGTTTGCCTGTACTCTAATTTCAGTACATGATGGCCACAGTAGGATGGTCCGATGTGAGTGACAATTGCTGGCTAGATCATGACCCTCACCCCGACAAATCCATTCAGTTCCCTCTTCCATGCAGTTGTGCCCTGGGGCCTGAGTTACACAGAAGAGAAGAGAAAGCAGGAGCCATTCCCTTTCCAGGAGCAAACTGCTAGCAGATTTTGTAGGTACGTCCTGCAGGGTGACTGCCTGCAGGTCTGGAGTGGTGCAGGGAAGGCAGAGCTTTGCATGTGGGAAAAGGTGTTCAGGAACCTTAGCGCTGCTCCCCCAGCAGTGGGGCAGAGCAGAGCGTTGAGCAGAGACCCTGCCAAGCAGTGACGCGTGTACCTTAACTTAGGATGTCTTAGAGACAGAAACAACCCCACCAAGTAATTAAAAAGAAAAAAGAAAGCAGCTCTTCAAACCTACATTCAGGGTTTTAAGAATATAATTAACTGACCAGAAAGCTCCTGGTAATTGTTTTAATTAAATTCTGAAATAAAAGGAGCAAGAGACAAAATGAGACCGTACCTGTTTTCTGTACTTGCAGCTCCCTTTTGGCTTGTTCGAGAATGGATTTGATGGCTTCATCAGAGCCAGTCTCTGTGGTTCGGATCCTTGTGGTTATATTACCTGAAGACGAAAACAAAACTAATGACTCTGGGAAAACCTCCATTTGCTTGGTTGTTTTTTTAACACAAAGACAGACAGTGTATACTGATATACCACCAGCATGACCTGACAACAGTTTACACAGGACCTTTACCAACATTCGTAACACCAAGAAGGTACTTAATAAAAGAATATCCTTGTAGTGCAAAAGCCTGCCCACTAGCTGCACAGGAGCAATGAGGACACTGACATCACCAGAGGAAGAGCCAGGTGGTCATATATACCTTTTCCAGCATAACATACTTAGGCCTATTTTTTTCCTTTCCTTTTTTTTTGTTTTTGAAGGGGGCGAGGAAACAGAAGGGAAAAGAACCAGAGGGGAAAGGAAGAAAGCTAAAAACATAAGATAAGGAATCAACTTAAAAACTGCATCAGGTGCTAGGCAAAGGAGGAGGAGTTTACAATCAGCCCAAACCAGAATTAAAACAGAACTAGGTAAAAAGTAATCTTTAACTTTCAAGAGGTTGCTACATTAAGAAAAACAGCCATTTAAAAGCAGATACCATTTGAAGCACTCTCCAGCTAAGAGCTATTACTTGGTGGTTTGGTTTGGTTTTATTTAACCACTAAGGGGAAGAAAAGGAGGAAAAACTACAACTGTGAATGCTATTGCCCTTAACTGCATTTTTCATGATGAGATTATCATTTGTAAGTGAGATAGATAATTTCTGTCTGGAGTCAAAATAACTACAGAGTTTTAGGGTACTTGTTTCTGTTTTTAATTCTCCTCTTGCTCAAGAAAAATACTGCAACTAATCTGCAACAAAGAAAAATATTTGTACTTCCTGTTCAGTGGTAATTTATTGATCTGATGTTCATTTATGATGATTTTAAGGTTCACTATTTTATGTTCACTAAATGACCTATAAGGTCCCTTCCAACCCAACCCAATCCTGCATGATTCTATTATTATCCTGCTGTCTTTTTCGTACACCATGCTGAAGTATCACACTAATTTAACAGCGTATTAAACTGTATTTGTCCACATAAGCCCCATGAGAAGAAAGAAGTAAATCTAGAGCAGAAGCAGTATGTGACTGATGTTGTAATTGTGCAACTTCCTCCCTCCAAACTCATGCAAATAGCAAAGAGAGCATTTCAACGGATCTGATGCTTTTATAAAGCCACTTCTATTGCTTCTCTCTTTTTATCTGTGTATGCAGTGAGGATGGGAGTAGAAAAAGTATTCAAACAGGGTTACGTTAGTACAGCAGCAGCGGAATTAGAAAAAGCCAAGTGTTCATCTAACCCATGGTTTGTTTTATACTTACTGTCTGTTTTTCTATCAGATTCCAGGCCAGAATCAAACTGCACAGTTTTAACGAAAC
Organism: Psilopsiagon aurifrons; assembly: GCA_025447955.1. Classification (NCBI taxonomy): domain Eukaryota; kingdom Metazoa; phylum Chordata; class Aves; order Psittaciformes; family Psittacidae; genus Psilopsiagon; species Psilopsiagon aurifrons. Next base: position 41,765 of record JAOEHY010032260.1, read on the forward strand.
ACACAGCTAAAGCACACTCCACTTCCTAGATATTGACTGCAAAGAAAAACACCTGCCTGTGACGTACCTTCAGACCCATTTCTTCGTTTCGGTACTTCCTGAAATAGTCTGTTCAGGTTCTGGCCTGGATTCTCTGTTGAAAAACAAGTTTGGTAAGAACAAAACAATCAGGGGATGGTTGCTCTGACATCATGGGCTGTGTGACATGAGAAGCTGGCAGCCTATCTCTGAGCGCAAGGCTCTGAGCTGCCCTTGCCCCCTCAAGCCCTTGGCTGAGCACGGTTGGAGCTGGCTACTTGGGAAGAAGCAAGGCTGGCTGATTTGTTAATAAAGATTACAGCTACGTTCGGAAAGGAGATTAGACAGATATAAATAAATGTCTAGAGATACCAAAAATGAAGAGGTTAAAGATGGGCAGATAATCCCCTCAAGTACAATCATCAAAAGGAAGAACAGATTATAAATCGACCAGCGTGCGCTTTCAATTACACACAATCTAGGAAAACTCTGCCTGTCCTTTCCAATAGCTCTTGACTGTAAACAGCTTGCCTTCCAGTTTCTCTAAATGTAAATCTCAGTCTTCGCTTAAGTTGGATCACAATGAAAAGCATATTATTGCTTAAAATCACTGCCTGAAATACAGAGCTGCTTTAAATCAGGATTCTCTTTATATTACCCATCTCATGCATCACTTACGATAATCTGTCAAACACTTTGGGACAAAAAAAGTCACATAAGACACAACAAAAGTCTGGTCTCAATAAACAACCCCAAATAAAAACATTCAGGTGCTTCCAACGGCTAATAGCTTTTGTTGCTATTGACCCTTTTCACTCTGTATTTAGCTCTGACAGGGAGCTATTGGGAAGTGCGGGCTGTGAGTGTCCCTGCTGCTTGCCCCTGCTGACAAACACAAGTCAGCATCTAAAAAAAGCATAAGCAAAGATACTAACCTGCTTGAGGGCTTAAAAGCAGAGTCAGAAAGCTGTACTTTCTGTACCTGACATCTGATCTGGGTGAAAACAGCAGCAACACACAAATGGTCCCATACAGGGAATGTTCCAGTTTTTAGCACTGGTAACTAAGAGGAAAACAGGGTGAGACCCTCAGCCGGCGAGTGCTTACCTCTTTGTCTACCCTGGATGCTGCGAAGAGCCAAGATGTTCTGCTCATCCGAGAGGAACTGCTTCATCTTATGAAATGGCTCCTTGCCTCTCACAGTCAGTTTATTCCATGGCTTTGGCCGGGCTAGTATCTCACTCACAGACCCTTGCGACAGTCCCAACACATAATGTCCAAATATCCGCTGTCCAATATTGTGCTTGATCAACTGCTCTTTCACCTGACGTGCAATTTCAGCTGTGTCTATCTCCTCGCCTTCAGAGATGCTCCCAGCACTTTCTGACTGGCTGGGAGATGGGGCCATGCCATTTACATCCGGACTTTGTTGTAATGGACTTTGGGAAGATATGGAGTTTGTGCTGTAAGGACCTGTTGAAAAAATCATGCTTGTGCTTCCTGCTTCCTGCATTGCCTTGGAGTAGAAGGACTGCATTAGCTGTCGCTGGAGGAGAGAGTTTAGTGCAAATTTTCCTGTGGAGGCCAGGGGTAAGCTGGGGCTCGCCAGGGATGAGCTGAAAAAGTCTTGACTTAAACCCGTTGGTGAGAACTGGTGTGTACCATTAGTATTGGAAGCCTGCTCCCCCGTGTTGCGGAGCAACTGAGAAGGAGGGGAGGCCGGCAAGGTTGCAGGACGCTGACTCTCAGGCTGGTCTTTCCCTTTTCTCCTGGCTGACCCTACAAGGAAGGTCAAACATAATGCATTATGGGGGATCAAAGAGGGAAAAACCAAGATAAAAAAAATGCAAAGTTTGCCCCGCATAGGGAAAAAGTGCAGATTTCCAAGGGCCAATGAAGTGGCGGTGGGGTTTTTGTTTTCATTTTGGTTTTGGTTTGTTTTCATTTGGTTGTTGGGTTTTTTTCCCCATAATTGAAATTTTAATAAGCCAAACAAGGCCCCCAAAACAAACAACATGCATTTCATGTTTGCACCTTTCTTGTATGTTGCAGCCTGGAGAATCCCCCTTACAAACATTAAAACTAGAACAAGTACATGAAGTGCAGTTATACATTTAAAATAAATGCAGTTACAGACAGCAAGTCTCTTTGTTGTCTCCCATTCAAGACATTACTCATTGGACCTGACTGAACCCAAATGCAGCAAACATTTACATTTTGGAACAAACCAATTTGAATAATCACCATTAGGTGGATGCATCAAGATCACTCAGTTAAAAGTCATAAACCGCTTCAGAATTCAGTAATCCCAGGGCCAGTGGCAACTTTTAACTTCCTTCCAGCTGCAAAAACCATAAGCATTCAAGTATCTGGAAATTCCATGACTTGCCATTTAAAAAATGTGCACACAAGATATAAAAAGCCCACATTAGGAAAGCTAAACGGCAAACACACTTCGCTAAGAAGAAAGTATTTTGTTTTTCCAAGCTGACCTGCTGTAGTATATCTAAGTGTATCAGACAGGAAGATTATTGTGTTCTACATGCAAACATTTTGCACAACATTGTGTGTGGGGGAAGAGACTTCTGGTGCCACAGATGAATTTGTTCCCAAAACAGAAGACAGCCTCAAATGCTACCACTTGGTACATCCTGTAATGCTTCTCTTCCCTAACCTTTAAAGACTCTCTGAGGTCTCAAAGTTTGATTTGCTAATCCAGCCTATGAAACTGCAGAAATCCAACATTATTCAGTATTCTTGTCGCCTCTTACTCTTTCTGTCATGCATTAGCTCAGACGTTCATCTCTTACTCAGCCCTCCCTCCCTTTACAAAACAGGAAACAACCGGAATAGCTGAAAATCGTGTCAACCTACCACTCAGGTCACTATTTGTGATACGCAGCGTGGCGTTCTCAGACTGCAAGGAGCGGTTCTTCTCCAGCAGCAGCACCTCCAGCGGTTTAGATGCATCCTAAAGAAAATCAAAGTGGGAGGTGTGTTTCTAAAAGCATTAAGAGTCTCACTCAGGCACTAAAAAGGATTTCAGAAGAAGAAAACAACTGCTCAACCCTGCTATGAATGCAGCTAGGGAATTTGCCATGCATATATTTGCAGGAATCACTCAGCGCTCCTACGTGAGCCATAGAAGAGATTCACTGTTTAATTTTCATTGTAAATCATCCCTCAATTCCGCATTATTTTTGGATGTGTAATGGAACATTCTCTTAATCCTACTTATTTTAAAATGGTACTGGCATGCCTTCTATTTAAAACCTGCAGACTCCTTTTAATCTGATTAAAACAGGAGTTAAGATTATATTATTTCTTCTAGGTTGACTGACCCAAGTTGAGCGTTCCCTTGAAATGCTGCATTTCAGCAAAACCACTTTGCTCAAAACCAAAGCCGCTCAGAGAAACCTGTGCCCGATTTACCTTCCACCAAATATCTCATCCTTGATCATTAAAAAACATATTGAAAATTAATCCCTGTGCTTCAGTTCAGATTTCAGAAGCAGGAATTTAATTCATAACCTTTAAACCTCACTTGCTGGAATAGCAGAGCTTTCTCAGTACTCAAAGGTTTGTTTTCTTTGGGGAGCATTATTTTCACGGCTAACAAAGACTAGAATGGTAAAATCCTTGCTCAGCGTACTGCCAGGACAAGAAACATGCAAATCTCAGTGTAGCTGTCGAACAACTCCAGTATGTTTGAAAGACCCAACTCCACAACAGTATGGATAACCACTCCAGCATAGCTAAAACGACATTCTATGTCTTGACCACTTTAAAGAAATTAACAGGCAAAAAATGTTCAGTTCATCTTTTTGCATAAGAAAACATCAGGAAAACAACGGTCAACCTATATGTCTCAACAGCCACAGGAAACTGCCCGTGCCAACACCAAAGAATTGCAAGACATATTTTTTCTTAATTAACTGAATTGCTCAAGTAAGAAAGAAAACAAAAGTAGGTTCAGTACCTGCGCACCAGAGCTTTCAGATGGTGCAAACTCCATGGATTTCAATATACTGTGGAAGGCAGAAAAACAATTATTGTCTATTTCTTCTTTTCATAACAACTCCACTAATGAGCATTAACATTATCACTTCCTACTCTCCAGCAACACTACAAGTGATAACAATTGTCCTTGCAGCAGCCCAGTCTCATAATGAATATAGAATAACCATTCAAACTACTTATTGGATAAGAAAATTCTCTTGAACGGCATCTAAATCATTCCATATGCAATCCCACCAGGCCAGTTTAAAGCATAAATTTAAAGGTTAATAAGGATCTAACATTTTAAGCTGTCAGAAGCGATACAAATTTATCTGAGAAGCTTGAAGGGAATGAAGAAGTTGTAGCAAAGCAACAAAACAGGGGAATCACCACTACAGTCACAGTACTTTATATAATAAACACCAGCTCACACAGCAATGAAAATATGTACAAATAATCCCCCAACCAGGATGCTACAGGCTAAAAAGGCGGTTTGTCATTTTAATAACCTCCCAGTTCTATGGCAAAGGGAAGACAAAATGGCACAATATTTCTTAAGAAATATCAAAGATCCAAGTATTTATTAAGTACATTAAGAGAAGAATCTGATAGTTTCCTTGTCGGTATTTTATATAAATACTGTGCGGTCGAAGGATGCCTCCCTTCAAAGTCTTTCAGTGAGAGCTGTTATCATCTGGCAAGCGACAATCTTACAGGAATACAAACTTCTTACTCTGCTTCATCTAATAAATTGCTTTAAACAGGCCTGCTGCAGGCAGGACGTTAACTTCTCAGACTGGAGCAATAAATGATTTCAGTTTCTCATCGTACAAAGACGACATTCATTTGTTGAAGAAAAATACCTAACCAGATATAGATGGTGTCAATACGGCATTTTTTCAAGTATAAAGCACCAGGAAATTTGTGTGGCAGGAAGAATATGCCTAATCATGTATTATATGTGGAAAAATGAGGAAAAAAGGCAGAAGGCCAGTATTAAGATGTAAGGACTAGTTGGGAATGCCACCAAGAGTCAGCTGAACACCCAGCACTTGTTAACTGCCTCAGACCATGTGGCATCCAGCTCCTCTATAAATCTGTCTGTGCTTTAATTCAGAATTAGATGTCCATGAAGTGACACTCTGGGAATCAGTAGTCTGAGTGAGTCATTCAAGATCACTAAAAGCCATAGCAAATCCAAGGGAAAAAAAGTCATTCCAAGACAGGAACCCCATGCATTGCATACTGTGTTAATTCTGACAGGCACTCCTGCAAATACAATTATTAATAAAACCACAAAACTCTGGCCATCAGTTTCATCATATGGTGTCACTGAATGACACCTCTTCCCATCAGAAAACACTGTGGGGTAGAGCCACGATCCAATACACAAACACATAAAGTAATGCCATTAAGACTCTGCTTTACGTGGGCATAACAGCTCACCCACATGCAAAAGTGCCTCTTTTCTGCTATTAATGGAATTGTGCCAGTCAGGGAGAGAGGCTGCGCATTAATGGCTTGAGTTCTTAGAGATCCTGACATTATATTGACATCACAGGCATGTTTACTCAGGTTACTTTCATTGCTGAAAGCAAGTGCATCTTGGGACACCTCTTCAGAGGCACAGCTCTGTCTATAAGGACTCCAAGGCTCTAGGGGAGACAAATATGCAGAGACTCATCTAGGGAAAACCGCTTGAAAAGGGGGGCTGAAAGCACAGCAAGCAGTAATCACAGATTCACAGAACGGTTTCCAATGGGATTGGAACTGGGTGAGCTTTAATGTGCCTTCTAACCCCCTGCCACAGTCAGGGACACCTTCGACTAGAGGAGGTTGCTCCAAGTCCCATCCAACCTGGCCTTGAACACTGCCAGGGATGGGGCAGCCCCAGCTTCTCTGGGCAACCTGTTTCAATGCCCTCATGATGGTCAAACACGGAGACTCCTCTGAATTTTTTAAACCTCCTTTTTTTTATTGCAAATTATCACGTGGCAAACTTCCCATGGCAAATCTCAGCTGTTTCTCCCATTTTGGCTCAGACCAGAAGTACACTTGCAACGCAGGTCTCCCAGTAATCCCCACTTACTGCACTTCGGTTTGCCATGCAGAGCAGTCCTGGAGTATACAACTGCCTTCCTTCAAGATGAGACTAAACCAAAGGAAGCGGCACACTCTGAAGGAGCTGGTGTGATGTTCTCTGATCACTAGCATGCTGCCTACAGAGCCAGACTGAAACCAGTCCCAAGTGCAAAGTAAGCCTAAATGTATTTAGTCTGTATATGCAGTTCTTGGTACCAAATGCCCAGCTTTGAAGCCCTGTTGTGCCCTCCACTTGCACCAGCTCCTCTACCAATGCAGTTTTGTACTGAATACCTGCTGCCAGCTGGGAGCTGTAAAAAGGATCCTGAACCTTGCAGCAGCTGCATTTTCCACTGAGCTTGGAGCAGGGATGTGCATTCAAACCTCATCTGGAAGCTTACTGACCTCTGCCTGCTTAAAGTGGATTCTTTGCTACCTGGAATAGCCTTCTGGCCATTCCACAGGTAATTTCCTATACACTTAGAACCCAAAATACATTAAACCCAAGTTGATGCTATCTCAAATTGCCCTTGGAGGAATATTCACTATAGCATGTTCACTTTCTCAAATGTAAAAGCAAAGTATGTCAAAAATGACTCCCCAAATGTGTCACAAACAGGGATAGGAGGAAGCAAAATGTTTCCCCTTTGGATTCCAAGAATATCTCTGCCCATGAGATTTCGACTCACTCTGCTCCTCAAGATCAGTTATCTGCTCTATAAAGGAACGATCTTGCGACTTGAATCTGCACATCTAAGACAACTTGAAAGATCTTACTCTAAAGCAAAGAGTGCATTGGGACAGCTCAACTTTCTGACTGTATGATCCTGACTGCACAGGCAGGAGGGTTAGCACTGTTGTATTACTCAAGAGGGAACTGAAAGTACACACAGAGCTCTCAGATCTCAAAGAAAAGGTTTACAAGCCATTTGGCACAAAAGCCAATGCAGCAACAAAGGAATCCTTCCATCCAGATCTCGACGTGGACCTCCAAGGTTAGAAGCCGACTGACATTGAGATCCCTCAGCCTTGAATGCCCCTAACATCCTTGGAAGGACTAAGGAAAATACATCAGTTTCCAAACAAACAAGGGGTTTATTCTCTTTTTCCTTACTGTCAAGATATCTTTTTTCTTGGTGTGTATGCATGTTATGAGCAGCTCTTTCTTGTTCAGACAAGACAGCATAGCAGGATTCAGTACGAGGGACACCAGATCTACACCAATAGACTTTTCATAGCTTCAGAACTTTTCATACTTCAGAAGAGACTGTCACTCACAGATGCCCATTTAGATTTTGGCACATCTTTTAGACCAGATGGGAGCAGAGAGGATGGCGTGAGTGAGCTGCTGTGACAATGCAGCACTGCAAACATCTTCAGTACTCTCACAGGGGGTCTTAACACCCCACAGGACCCAGTAGGATGGTACATGGACCCCACGCCACCTGCAAGAAAGCTGGCTGTCCCTCCAAAGTCAGCAGAAAAAAACTGTCACCCACAAATTAGGGAATATAAAAGCTGTAACAGCCACGAAAACAGAGTTAATTTACTGGCACCCAACAAGGGCCACTTGCAGGAGATTATCCCATCTATTTCACTGCAGGCTCATCTTGAAATAACAGGAACAGGCAGAAGCACGACATGAACACTCCGGTATCATGGCTTCTCCTGGACCTCTTATCTGCCTTCCCTCATGTTGTTGTTGCAAGAAAAAGTAAAAACCAAAGGCATTATTGCCAGAAATACAAGGATATAATAAGAGTTTCATAGGATTTAAAACTCATCTGCTGTTTAGGCACATTCACATTTAGCAATTCATGTAGCAAACGGAGAGGCTGTGGCCTCATTCCCATTCACCGCTTTACATGAGGGCATAAGGCAGCTGAAATCTGAAGCTGAGTTTCCTTAATTCAGGAGAGAACATGGTTATATTTACCCATACCACTAAAAGAATGATGCTTTTTTTGAGACCAGTTAATATTCAGGTATAATGACCCAAGAAACAGACAACTGAAACTATATCCTTCCATCAGGGTGTGGTGCAGCTGGCAGTGAACCAGAACCGCAGCCAGCATGGCTTGAATGTAATAGCACCAAGGGCCTGGGCAGTCCCTGGGCTTGCATTCCACATTCTCCAGGGACGTGCAAACTAAAGCACATGACTCCCAGCCCCATCTGAAATACCTCATTAAACAAGGTAACATTTTTTCAGGCTTCTTAAAAAACACACAAGAATGCCAGAATGATGAAAGAAGAGATGGAGTTTCTTGCAGTTATTTAAACCATGACACTAAACATATTTCCAGTCAAAAAAGTTCTCTTCTGAACCTGACAGCTTATTTTGTTAGAGTTTGAAATGAGGCTCTTTTAAGTCTCTTAAAAAAGCCCCCTGGAATAGGAAGAGGCTGTTTGTGGCTTTAGTTTAAAACCACAATGTATTAGTAAAAATATACAGTGAAACAAGCACAGCATTAAAATGGTAAGTGCTGAACAGTACCTGGCAAAAGCATAGAAAAGGTATTATGGCCAAAGGCCCTGCACTTAATTCTTGGTCCACTTCACATTCAACTGTTGGCTGGGGATTTTTAAAGAGTCATCCACCTAAAATACCACAGATTTTCAAATGCTTTACCCCTGGTGGACAATAGTTTGCACCTTTTCTTCATGACACTTGTATTACTTGCTACTGCAATACTGCTGCAACAAAAAGGAGCGCTCTCAGACACAGCATTGGTTCTGGATGCAATTTCTGCCAATATTCCCAATTTCCCCATCTTTGTGGGTTTGACTGAATTCTTTATTATTCTGAGATCACAGATTTGTGGCTTCATTTAACAAGCATTGTTAAACTATAGTTTGTGAAAAAATTACGGTAAGCATTTAACACTTACTTTAATTCTTTCTTAACCTCTTCATAATCAGCCTGTCCTTTCAGTTTTTCTTCCAGTTGCTTTAAAAGAAAGAAGATGGATTTAATTATTTAGGTTTTTTTCTTTCTGCAGGCTTTCAAAATCATCTTTAAATTATTCCATATATATAGCAGCACAAGTGAGGGTTAATGACTCGAACCTAATTTACATGTATTAGAAAACAAACTATAACCAATTCAACATAAACACAATTATACCTCACTCTTCCTTTGTTTACAGAGTGCCAAGCGTTACAGAATTCAGTAGGTCCCAATTTGGCTGTTTGCAATGTCACTGTCATATGTTCAGTAAAGAGGTGGGGGAAGAAAGTATTAAAAATGGGGCAGCTGAAATCTTTATGCAACTGATAAATGGAATAACCAAGCAGGATGCTTTGGCACACACTGTATTCTTCATACGACAGTTCTTGATAACCTTATCTACATGGAAAAGAAAAAAGAAGACTGAAGAAGCTGCTGTTGACTGGAACAAGCCTTAGGCTTGTAAGACTTCTACAATGCTTCATGCTCAAACAAAACAGCTGTACCAAGTCATTTTACAAGCATTACTTATTGCAGTAACTAATATAATTACACACCGGAGATGAAGCATTGAGACCAACTCAGCAGGTCTTTTTGGTCAGGTCTGCTTGACCTGGGGCAGTCTCAATGGTTTCTCTTTGGTGTGAAGATGCCACAAATGCTGAAATAAACCTCCTAACACAATCTGTAACGCAATGCCACACATTTGGACCTTACCCAGCTCCCAACAACAGTGCTCATCACTACAGGATAAATGCTTCAGGAGGCCTAAAACATAGTGATACATAATTGATGCCGTTATGTTGCTTGCAAAAGCCACATTCATTTCCCACTAATAATTTCTTTGCTTAGTACAGGCACACCTGACCTAAGCAAAGAAAGAACAGAACTTACTGGCTTGCAACTTTCATGGGTAAGTTCAGGCTAGCTCTGCTTCACTTAATTTTTTGGTGTTAAAACTGTCACAGAATCCCAAAGGTCACAGGAAACAGAAATAACACAAGGACAAACCACCCTCAAAGACCCAGCATCTGCTTTGAAAAAGAAAGGGATATATGACATGAAAAAGAAAAATAGGGTTTTATGTCCAGGAGAGGCTGCCTTCAGAGGAGAAGTGAATTGAAGAGGATCCTATACCACTCTTGGGCTGCTTGCTGAATGCAGGAGGAAGGCAGGAAAGGCCTGCAGTGAACTTGGATAATTATAGCAAACCCATTTTAAATGCAGCCCGATAAAGTTCTGCACCAACAGTTACAGGTGTATGAATAGCAGGGCTGGGACACATGGACAATTAGAAGTAGGAACCTCTTAACCCAAGTAAGCCCGTGTGTTATCTGTCACCCATCTCAAAGCTACCAATGGGTACAAGCAGCAAGCCTGAACACTGTGTAATACAGCATCCACAGATCAGCAAGTCCATCATCTGAGCCATCTTAACAACTTAAATGAGGCTTCTTCAGATGACAACAGCAACATGATGGGGCTTTGTTGGATTTCCAGCTATTTTGCTGTCTATTAAAGGATTCTCTGTCAAGCCCTTTCCAGCTCAGGCACTGCTGACATTTCCTTCTTGACATTAGTACACATATTAAAAAGCAGCGACAAAGTGGACATCCATGTTATCAATATACCGCCCTCTTAAATTCCTGTTCCTGCTTTTTGACACCATAATCCACAATCCTTAATCACTGCTGACAAGAGGCATCTCCCAGCAGTAATAGACGGGCCTTGCTCTGGCAGCTGCTCAACAAGCAGCTCTTAATGGATCAGCACCATTGGTTGTTGCAGGAAAGCAGAAACTGTTAAGTGCGGAATTTGCACTCTATGGAACACTGGTGAAACAAGTGGTCTCTTAAAAAGTCCTGTGTCCTAAATCCTGAGCCACCAGTAACTCAGGCAGTCATTCAGATGTGTTAAAAAGACGGGAAAGACACACATCTTTTAGCCATTTCATCAGACATATCCTGCCTTACCAAATTCCAGTAACTAACTGTAATTACAGGGAGTACTGACTCTGCTTGATACAGCAGCGACAGTGTACAGCTATTCTAGCCCTGGATAATGTGACCAGAAAAATCCTACATATACTAAAGATGTCTGAGGTTCTGATAACCTCCAACACATGTTGAAATCTCGTTATGCAAATGCACTACATAACCCCAGGGCCCAAGCGTCACTTCAGTCCTCTCAGTTTTAAGGAGGGCCAAGCTTCAATACTACACGAGTTCAAGCAGCTTCTCAAGCTACAGCATGATGCTCAAAACCAGAATCACTTTAACATGGAATCCAGCTGGACTTTTTAATGCACCAGTAAGACTGGAGAGAGACCTTTAAAGGAAACCCGCGAGCCAGAGAGCCCTCGGTACTGGGCAGGAGACTGAGCATCATGACTGACAGCTTCAATACTTCAACGCAGGCAACGGAAGGGTGGTGCTGAACACCACACAGCATCTTTCAGCTCCCCTTGGCCATCTTCTAACTGCTTCTTGCTCCTCTACAGCTTAAAACAAGGATACACTATAATTCACCCCTTCTTTACCTGTGTGACTTGTAGCGTTTTGGGGTCTACAGGATAGCTTTTACAGTAGGGATAACTGGCTGTTTACACTAGCCCTCAGTATATAAAGCACTGGAATAAATTTATACAAATAATATCCTGGATTAATCTGTTAGTTCCTTATGCAAGGACATGCTAAGCAAAAAGCCGTTTGTAGAAACAGAGAAAAGCTAATGATTCCCATTGTAATGCAACCTATATTAAATGTAACTGTACAGGGATATGCTTTACACTAAAAATATTTCTGGGAATTTTAGGTACAAAGCCCAGTTAGTAAAAAAAAGATGTTGACAGAAGGAAGCTGCTTTGGACTCTCAGGTACCTGTATACTATTATAGCAGGCTGCAACCAGCAATATTTTACTTTGAACTGTATAAAACCCACATACATCCATCACTTCCAAGTGCCTAATATAGAGATTGTTGCCATGGAAAATCTGCACCTAAATGTATACTTTACTAAACAATATAAACTAACAACTGAGAATGCACTGCCTGTATATAAGCAGACTATTTAGGCACTTGGCATCTTCCCAGTCAACGACTATTTTAAAATGTATTAGTATGGTAATTGTCTCAAAGAACCCTGTGAAATGCCCAGAACATGGTATAACAGAGGTTCAAGCTGTGAGACAATCTGGAGGAACTAATATCTTGCACTAAATATCAACCTGCTTAATTCAAACAAAATACATCCTAACGTCCTCCAACAGACAGTAATGCAGGGAGCCAGAGGACAGAAGGCATGGACTGGTGGTGTTTTGCACACCAAACTAGAAGATATTCCATGTTAAGGAATTGTCCTGCATTCGTTGTGTGAATAAATTCATGTTGGAGCATACACAGATTGGCTCCCCTCTTATTTTTAACAACTGAGTAAGTTATTACTGTGTCTTTAACTAAAGTGTCTTAGGTAAATAGCATGTGCTGTATAAAAGGGTCTAAAAAATCCCATTAGACTCATGTCATAGTTTAGAGTGATAAGCTAAAAAGCCCATATTTAATTAACCCAGGTTATCTGATGGATCTCTTCGCTAACTAGCACTGTTTTATTGTAAGTGGGTAGCAGAGAAGCTCTAACACCCAGCAACAAAGGGTTAATACAAATACGATTAGAAAAGACTTGTTACTAGAGGACATGTTTTGATTATTAGATCAGATGAAGATAAAGAAGCAATAATTCGAAAGTATTTCTGTATTGTTTCATTAAGTCACAGAGTATTAAAGAACTCCCCCAAGATACGGTCTGAGAACATTGCTTTAATTTGTGAAACTGTGATTCACTTTTGGTGGATGCAACCATTATAATCTCAGTTGAAGCAATCTCTCCATAATCAAACATGAGATCAACACATTCCCACTGAGATTTGGGTCTTTGTACAACAGATCTCAGACACAGGTTTTCCAAGCACGTAGGAGTAAAAGTATATATTGTGAAATATTTTTATACTGCAACAAATAAGGTTAGAGAGGGTTGAAATGACTCAAATTTTATCAATAGAGTCACTGCACCAGACACTATCAACAAGAACCTAAATACAGAGCATTAGCCAGCCAAGCCTATGAGAAAATGGAAGGAGATTACTGTACTGAAAATCAAAGGCTTGCTCTGTAATTTCTGTGATCCTATTCCCTTTGAAGTTAATGGCTAAACTAATACTGACCTCACCAGGAACATGCTTTATTCCAAGAAAATCTGTCAAGTGCAAGGACCCAACATATTTTCTATCAGGCTTTATGAAAAAATAAAAAACCCCTTTAAGATAGGTCCAGCCAGTAAAATGTGTTGCTCAAAACCAGGCCAGCTCCTTCCTCCCTCATTAAGAGTAGCGCTCACATAGTGACAGATGGGCAGAGACTGATACTGTCAATATAGGAACCTAAAGAGTTTCCTTTGCTGTACTGAATTTTCATCAACATTTTCATAAAAAAGGCTGTTTGAAGACACACTGAAAGCAGACTGAATGCAACACTGCTGCTTTCATTCCTAACAGCCATTTCTGCACATAAATCAAACCGCACCAGAGCAAAACCAGTAAGCGCTAAAAAATGTCAGAATTAAAACAATTTGTAAGAGTTTCAACTGAACCTTAAATCACTGTGATAGAGGAAAGCTGCCCACACCGCAGGCAGAGCTAAGCGGGGACTATCAGCCTCCTGCTTTCAAAAACCCCTCAGACTATAAAACCTGCAAAAACTATGAAGTCTTTAACGGAATAGATAAATTTATCTTGTTTACACTTTGAAGCTCATAGATGGTAGAACAATGAAAGAGACAGGACTTACAGGAAACTGATTCATAACACATGTTAGGAACCATTTTTCATGCTTACTGATAGACTAAAACTGTGTGGGCTAGTGCACAAAGTGAAGCTGCTGAAGCAAAAGGTAAAAGGGTCACTCACAAAACTATTAGATGCTTCCTCTAGGTTTAGTGCAGTGCTGCTGGTATGGAAATGAGTTCAGGACTGAACTTCTAATTTTAAATGGGAATTACTGTGCAGCAAATACACAGCTAAAAGAATGAATGACATGGTTATTAAGGCTAAAAAGCAGTCTCTCTGATTTTACTGGGTTTTATGCTCTAAATGATACACTTCCCTTCTCCAGTGGCAAGAACTGGAGTGGGCAGCAGGTAATTCAAAGACAGATCATAAACATTCCTGGCAAATCTCCAGTAGCAATCATTGGAGTGGGAATTCAAAGTTTTAAAACCTAACACAGATTTGCTGTGCTGTTTCAGTTCAGCTACTGCACTCCAGAGCCACGGTAAATATATGATGGGGTTTGCTAGTGGTTGTAATTCTAAAAGTGGCAGTGCTCTGCACAAACAGATTTCAAAACAGTGAGAACTAGGTCAATCACATTTCAACAAACCTGAGATCACTGAGAGTAAAATGCCACAGAAAACAGAAATCAACAGCATCCTGAAGAAGTCAGGGGCTTCTATGGTGCCTCTCAGAACCACAGCAAACTTCCACCAGTAATATCCAACACTGGTACAACAGCTGTATCCTTTGAAAGGTGCTGAGCACAGAACTGAGCCTTACTTTGAGTGTGCTGTTCTTGGCGGTGAGCTGCTGCTCCAGCTGGGAGATTTGGCTGCTGGAGTTCTCACGCAGCTTGGTGAGGCTGCCCTGGAGTCTCTGAACATCTTCTACCAGCTGGGCGATTTCCCGCTCCTTTGCCGCCAGCTCCACCTCCAAGCTGGACCGTGTCAGCACCTCGATGGCCTGCTCCTAATGGAAAAACATGAAACAAAACAAAGGCAACAAGCTTGAATTCAGGGCAGGTAGGTAAGGGCCAAGCATGGCTGTGGGTGGCATGAGAGACACAAACAATTTCTAAAGCTGGGACTCCTGTGGTTGACTGTGTGGATCTGGAAGATTTCTACTCCCCAGCATAGCTCTTTGGTAAAATAGGGCTAATGGAGAGAATAAATACCCCTATTTCAGAAGTGCACTGGAAAGATGCAGCCGTGAAAGTCAAAGGATTCTATTTAGATCTATTTATTATTAATAGTCCAAATGCTTTGACAACTATGAAAATCTGTGCTTACAAACTATTAATCAGATAAAATATTCGGAAGTAATGGAGCAGAATTGCTTAATCAGGAAGGGCAGAGCTGTGTGCCTTTGGCTGTCTGTAGGCATGCTGCACAGCTCAGGCAAAATTGTCAGAAATGGCCCCAAACTGCTGCTTCTAATGCACTTTTTAGGCTCCTTGCCTGAAAATTGCCCACTGTTAAACATTATTGCTAGCAACTAAAGCCTCTTCTCCACAGGGATGAAGACAGATGTGACAGCTGTAAGACAAGGCCATTCTCCCTTTGGCCTCCACTTTCACAGATTCCCTTTCCCAAATCAGGATCTTTCTTCTCATTTCCCATGGCTGCAAAATCTGTTCTCAAGTCTGAAACCTCCTCACTGGACCAACTTTCCAGTAGGATAAGAATTAAGAGGGGATAGAGAAGTTAAGAAGGCAGATCTATACAGAAAAGGTAATACAGACTAAATGAACCATTGCTTTTGTCCTCTTTTGTGTTAAGAGATCAATAGCTATAATGCATCGGAGCTCTGAACCTCTCTTCCATGAAGAACACACACAGATTCTTGTGCAGACTTGGGGAGCATGAGGCAGCCCAATAAAGAAGGCACATTCCATTAAAAAGCCTAAAATACATCTTACAAAGGTTAATGGCTGTTCCTCAGAAAACACCAGTGAAGGAGGAAAGAATCCATTTACCACAAAAGACACACAATGATCGTAAGCACTATACCAAAGATCCTACGGCAAAAAAGCTGAAAATTCCTCCCCCTATGCTGTCACCCAAGCACTTTCCTTACAATTCAAGATGACATTGCAGCAGGTTGAAATACACTCCATCCCCTCTTTTCTGGGAAATACAGGCACAACAAAATGCCTTTTCCATATCTTCTAAACACTTAGCTTGATTCCCAGTGACTGCATAGCATTGTATCTCAGAAAGCTACATGTAGGAACAGCAGTTAACAACGCTCTCCTATTAGACTGAATTATACTTTTAACTTGAAAAAACCTCTAATTTGCTTGCATGAAACATCACAAGTTATATAATCATCTGCTGCTTGTGCCTATTGAGACTTGAACGTAGAGTCTGAAATAAGATAGATAATGATCATTTTCCTCCTGCAGTAGTTGTCATATTAAATATAAATGAAGTGCAGAAGTACTATTAAACACAAGAAAGACCTAATGTTAAAATAATGATAAGACTAGGACACAAGATAGGAAGAGGCAGGTAATTCAGAGTTACAAGTGATATTCAGGCTCCTTATTTTGTATTTTGTAGCCTGCTTGTCTATCTTCTGCCATCTCTGAGAAAATACTGGATCGTATTCATAGATGACAAAACAGATCTGGAGGACTTAGGGTTTGTTATTCATTCTCTGCAAATGTATTTTAAAGGCAACCACGGGTTTCTCCGATATCAGTGTCAAGCATGTAGATGGCTCGCAAGTAAAAAAGCAATATAAGGAGCACGATTCCTTTTGTTTGGTAAATCTGCTGCTTAGAAGACGACTAAATTTCACTTAATTGCCTACTTACATTTAAATACTCCTATTTTTCCTTTGGCAAACAAAAATCAAAGTAATCTGCCTGCTCATCTGTGATACCTGTTAACCCAGGACCAGCTGGAGTCCTGTAACAGCACCCTGCTCCCGCAAGGTCTGATCAGCAGAGTCAGTGCTACCAACCTCCCCAAACAGCACTGTTTGCTTTACCTAAAGACACACAACAAGCAGCCAAACCTTTAGGAGTACAGGCTATCTTCTCCATTTTCTAAGCTTCTTTTATTGGATTTATAGGAGTAATTTTCAGTTTAGATATATCCAGTGAAAACTGGAATGATACTGAACTTACTTCCAGTTCCTCTGACAGCCCATACACTACGAATAATAAGAATGAGCAGGCAGCAGGTCCCCACTAATGAAAGCAACACTAGGCAAAGTTGGTCGCCTTGGTCTGAAGCTCCACACATCCTCTGTGCCCTTCAGGCAGGCAAGTGCTGATGGCCCACCAAGGCACTGTTCTTTACACTGCATCAATTCCTTTGTTTTTCCTCTGCTGATGCCCTTACTGATGTGATTTAACTTCTGAGTCTCTGCTATCCTCCTGGACCAGCTGAGGAGAGCTATGGATCACCATATCAGTCACCTCTGTCCTTCCTGTGATCTTCTCGAGCCACCATGCCCCTCAGAAGTTGAACCAAACCGCAATCCCAAAGGAACACAATTCCACTGCAGTTAAAATATTACTCCAAAGAGGTATTTTTATAGCTGCGAGCTTAAATTGAAAAGAGTTGTGCTGTAGGAATGTCAGAAACCTGTAAGAGCCAGTAAATATTTTCTCTCACCACATCAGGTGCCTTCTGGATCTGCGTAGCAAGTTGGAGAGATTTGTTAGCTGACGAGAGCTGCTCCCTTAAGGTCTCTGCCTCTCTCTGAGCCACCTCTGCCCTCTGAAGGAAATGAAAAGGGGTGAAAAGAGAAAGTACATTCAGTTTAACAACTGACAATTATTACAAGAACATTCATCAATTCATGCCTGACTGAATATAATTGATTTTCCTAAACACTCAACCTAATAAATGTTAGAAAAAAACATAGAATGTGATGGATTTTTATTTTAAACAGTACAAGGAAGAATAATTGAGCGATTATGACAGTAATTTAACGCTAGGAGCAAAGAATCCCCTGCTGATACTAATGCTGCGGCCCACTGAATTTCCCAGACTGAATAAATACAAGTGGAAATGGAGTCTTTTTATTCAATTTCTTTCTATTCTCATAGACCAAGCAGATTTTATTGCAAGGTCCCTCATGGGAATAATTCTCATGGGTAAATGCTGAATTAAAAGATATTCTGACCATTCTCTCTAACACACACACACAATGTTGTGGGCTTGCTTTCTTCAGTAATTATTTCCCCAAACACGAATTGTTAGATTCTGTTCTTTCAGCACATCTATTTATTCAGCAATATTTAACCCTGAACTGACGACTTTGCACAGCTCAGTTACCAACTGCTGAGGATTTACGCAATATCTGATCAGCCTGGGACTTGGCTACCCGACAGAATTCCCATAAAAATATTGAGTAATGATAGAAAGGAGAAAGGCAGAATTATGAGGAAAGACTGTCTGTACAAGAGTTTGGGTAGAGACAGATGGATCAGTAACTTCAGGCAATAAATAGCAGCGAAGTCCTTTCCATAACTGTGTATAAGCTTCTGCTCAGAAAAGTGGAACAGAACCTGGTTGTTCTACAGTATATACTCCTCCTGGCCAGACTTTCTAAAAGAAATGTATTTGATTGTTATAAAACCACACTGCTGACCTCCTTGAGCAGTCGCTGCTTGTCATCCAGGCTACTTCATGCAAATCATCCTGCACCTTTGGCAGAAAACACCTAACATGATTTTCTATCTCTACTTGTAAGACATAGCAGCAGCTCTTCCAAACGTGTGAGCGGCTGCAAAGCATGGCCAAAACTTTTCTTGACCAACTTTTACCCTTTACGTTGATGGGTCCCCTTCCTTTATTGAGTCATAAATTCACACTGCCATTTTTTTAAGCCACCATAATCTGCCATATTTCTGTGTGCCAGACTCCCTGTTTTTTCAGCTAATCCTTTTGAAATCCTCAGTCATCTAAAGCAGTGTGTATAAAACCTATATCCCTGTGTGTGTGCATGATCTTTGAGCTCCTAGTCAAAGCAGAGAGACTGTCTGCATGTGTAATCAATCAGTAAACTAACAGCAATCAAATACTAAACGCATCATCTGCGCTATTTGCTCACAACATTATATTAAATGATTCTGCATAGGTTCCACTGTTGTAATTAAAATGTGATTGTAAAAAGTACAGTATCATGACTCTAATAATCAGAGCATGGGACACAACCTATTGCGTGCTTGAAAACATGGCAGCAGCATTAAAAAGGCACCAAAAAAGAAAGCTGATGTTGCTTATGCAGTTGGTATCAGGATAAAAACCTGAGCTAACAATACACATTGATATAAATTATTTTCTAGCACTTTATTAGATGTGGATGTACATGTATTGATCTAATAACTGCTGAACAACTCCAGTAAAGCAGGACAAGTTACTACACTGTGGCACTTGCTCTACTGCTGTATAAGTAATGAGTTTTGCAGCCTTAAGCAATTCTGCTGATGGCTTCTATTCACAGCAGCATTGTTTTCAGAACCTATTCAGCTCGCATGCAAGCAAACCACAGAGGGTATTTCTAATAGATGTTACATCTGCATATACAGTGAGCTGTCAGCTGCCCTCTCTGCACAGCCTCCCCAGCCAATTCACACCACCTGTTGTAATCCTGTGAATAATACCAGACAAGATTTCATACTAGGCGTTGTTTGAAAAGACACCAACAGAAACTTTGGGCTGTTCTGCTTGGGAAATACTCGTCAATTTTCCTCTTCTTTTTTATTCCAGAATGGAAGCATTTTTGAGCCATAATCGGAGATGCACTCAATGCCTGGAAAGCACTTGTGGGTGCTATTGCAATATAAATTATAAATTACACATAAAAACCTTTTAAAAGAACAGCAGGTTCAAAATTGAGCACTTACAAGTTCTGAAAAGCCAGCCCCAGGGCTGCGGGTGCACTTGGCCACCCCCCGTGTGTGGGGCTTTGGGAGGCAGGCTGAAACCACTCAGTAACATGCTCCTGCTATTCCCCACAAGACCCCCCCTCCTTCATTCAGCTCTCAGGATGAATACTGCTCACTGAATAAGTATTTTGCTTCGTCCTCCTTGTTCCGTATGTGACCTCTGCGGTTTATTTACTGCAAACTAATCCCACCCTCCTCTGCAGACAGGATTAATCGCTTCCTCACAGGCGGCACTGTGGTTTCCACCAGAGGATCCAACTGCTTCAGATTCGTTAATGAATGCACTGGCACAACCTCCATCTTGAGGTGCATGGGATCCTTAAGCCCCAGCACACCTCCATTCAGGTGCTGTGCATGGTGGTGTCAAACACAACCACCCCCTGTGGCACAGGCTGTGTTTGGCTGTCTCTCACCTGCACCCAAGACCCCACACAGCAACTGCTCCCCTGCAGAACCCCCTGGTTTTCCCTCTCTGACTCCCACCCCTCTCTGCTTGTCACTCTGCTCCCTTCCTAATTCATTTTGGCTGCTGGAAGCACCACTTCTGTCTTCTCTGAGCTTTGCGCTGCCTTTAGCTCCAGGCAAGCTCATACCTCGCATGACCTATCAAATACACAAACTCCCAGAATTAGTCTTACCCCCATGATCTCCTCCTTCCTCTTTTCCTTGTTGCTTCTTCTCCAGCTGTCCTCGTGGCAGCCCCGTCCCGGTACTTCTCCCTCCTTTCCTCCCTCCCCACCATGAATCCCGTCTCCACTTCCTGCTCTCTGTGCTCTTATGCTGGCATTGCCCGTCTCCCCATCGCAGCAGGGGAAGACTGGGGGAGCATCTCCCCTGCCCGTGCTCCCTGTTCAAGCAGCACTGAACCTTACATTGACATCAAGAGAAGCAAAACCTGGCTGGTTAATTGTTCACCAGCCAGAGCAGCGATAGACTGCAGCGTGCTTGGGACAGGCACAGACATCAAAGACGACAAATTCAAACCAGATTCTGCCAATTTGGTCTGAACTCTTTGGGTTTTTTTTCAGACACTTATAGGCTGGCCAAACTTGGGG
Source organism: Psilopsiagon aurifrons (assembly GCA_025447955.1). NCBI lineage: Eukaryota > Metazoa > Chordata > Aves > Psittaciformes > Psittacidae > Psilopsiagon > Psilopsiagon aurifrons. The sequence goes on from JAOEHY010032260.1 coordinate 62,603, forward strand.
TTATTCCCTTCCCTTCCCCACCCCCACCCCCTTGAGCAACAGAAGATACAACCCTGAGAAAAAGGCAGACCCTCCTTCATCGAGAGCCAAAGCCCTTGTCTTCAATAGGGGCACAGCAGACTCCTCACCAAAGTGAGAACAACTCATAACTTGAGGGGAAAACTGGATTATTTTTTTTTCTGATCTTGTCCTTAGAAATGGTTGAATAATTTTTCCTGAAATAAGAAAGTGCAGGCAGAGACAGACGCCCAGGACGGAAAATGGCTAAAACCTAAAAAGCTTGCACAACTTCAGTCTCTGGAAAGTTCACGCAACCCTCTCTTTGAAACTATTCCACTTCGGCTAAGAAATAGATCTGTTATAGTACCGGTGCTTTTCATCACTCTGTGCTAAAACTCTTGGCTCCTTACCTCTGAATCTTCTATGCACAACCCAGAAACCCCACCAGGACCAGTGACAGTCACACGACTGGCCTTGAGAGAGACGATGCAAACCCAGCATTGCCTAATACTGCTATTTTTCTGGAGAGTTAAATCATGCAATTCCTCCTCATTTCTATACTGCTGTTTCTCTAGCATAGAGCTACCACCCTGGCAACAAAGTATTTCAAAATACTCCTATTCTCCTTAATTCAGCATGTAAATATTGTACTGTTCCCACTGGAGCCAGCAGGTCATGAGCATAATGCTGCCGTGTACTTTCCAATTAAAAAAACCCAAAGCCTTACACAATATATCCAGTTTAAATTATTCTCATTGTTTCCTGACAAGATAATGAATAGCATGAACTGAATGCTCTTCTACTTACAGTAAAATGTTAATTTGATCAAAGACCAGTGGTGTGAATAGCAAAATGAGATGCTTACAAGCAAAAAGAGTATAACCTTTCCCTTGAAAGTTTCAACAGCCAAACTGCATTTCCTTATTACATGCTGAATTCAGTGCTACATGTAGAAGAATCTTCCTATGGGCAAGGAGCGCATATTATCACAAGTAGTCCTGCTGAAGTTAATGAGCCCAGTTATGGCAGTAATCACCAGGCTTGTTTTCAAGCGCTTGAAGCTGACGTTCTTACTTGCAAGCTAACTGCAGAAGCTCTGTTTCTCAGAGTATGAGATCAATTACAGCAAACTGGTTCAATGGGCTTTCATTTTCTAACTTTTGAGACATGCAAATCTATTTTGAACCCTTGAAACAAGCCCAGCTTTCCCAGAACAACAGCCAGGTTACCCAGAAATCTATGCCATGAAAGGTTCTCCAGGGCTCTGGCACCTATTTTTTCTGCAATGGAATATTACATGAAAAAAAGTCAAAAATCCCTCCAACAAACAGAAGAGGTTGGGTTGTCTTCACTCTTGTCTTCGGGCTATTGCACTTTCCTTTGTGCACTGAAAGGCTGCCAGATAAATGTATTCTCAACTGAAGGCCAAGCATGTACAGGAAGCTCCTGTGTTTGTATGAAAATAGTATTAACCATATTTTGCCTTTACACAGCATCAATCTGCGCAAGGATCTCAATGCACTTTATAAAGTAAATGTTAGTATTCCCACTTTACAGGTAGTGAAATCATAGGATGAAGGGAATGATCTCATCTGCTAGGGAATATCATCTGCTTCTTATATCTAACCTGAATTTCCCCTGTTTCAGTTTAAACCTATCACCCCTTGTCCTATTGGTACAGTCCCTGCTGAAGAGTCCCTCTCCAGCATCCTTGTAGGCCCCTTTCAGATACTGGAGGCTTCTTGATTTTTAAACAATGTGAACTGAATGTCTAAAGCTAGCAAAGAAATGTGGGTATATCAGTGGCATGAAACCACAAACACTCAATATCAGAACCTTCAAATGAGCTTCTCTCCCCCTTTTTTTTAACACTCCAAATTATTCCTGTTTTCATAACATAATTATTCTTTTCAGCCAAAACCTCCATTTTTCTCGTGCACAACTGGCTGGCTCCAGGTTGCTACATGAAGTATAGAAACAGAAGGATAATGTATTCGAATAAATCTGTCATCCCAAAGATTCCTGACTTACTGACATAAACATTGAGGAGAAAGGGGTAAACTTGAAAAGGTACAGAAAAGTGCTAACCATAAATATTTGTGTCAAATATACATTCACACAACTGTAACTGTTGCAAATGCAGGAAAAAAAGGTACCCTGGAGCTTCATTAACTTCCCTGATTGGAAATGGTAATAGTCTGGGAATCAAATAATAAAAAATTCAAAGATGCTCCATCCCAAACTATGATAAATCATTTATTTTGACAAGTACGCAGAGTTTAGCTTCAATTATTTATTAATATACTTCGTAGCATATCAGAAAATATGCAGTGATTCATTGTGCAAAATGAAATCTTAATAAAATGAGTCCCTTTCCCCAAACTACGGGATTATTAAGTCTTCATGGAAATGGGGCATGAACTCTCAGGTTATTTTCATTATCCAGCTGGTGGGTTAGTAAAGTGAAAATAAGCCATTCCCATTGCATTTAGCTGTATTTTGACTTCAGCCCTTTACAGACCCAGGCCATACAAGCCAAGAAGGGGACCTGAGAGGGATCACAGACCCCAGCTGCCAGTGCCAGCAGCTCTTCTGTCTTGCAGATGACAGTTGCACCTAACACAAGTAGGGGCTGTTAGCTTCAGAATGTACACCCCTGCTAATGCTACATGTTTTGGAGCGGATGGCTTCTCCCAGAGCAGGTACAGGTAGATCAGCCATTTTCATATACTACTAATGTTGGTTTTGTATCAGTTTATAGCTCTCTGAAGTGGAAGAGTCACTCCATGGGCCACTGCTGACAGCCACCAGCCATGATCCACCTAACCATAGCAGCGCTTCCATCTCATTGCTACCTCCAGCATCCACCTACAATC